>JBBPOE010000905.1:0-11296 GCA_038091295.1 Tylopilus felleus | reverse complement strand
AGTCAGGCTCCATGTGGATCTTAGATATGGCCTTGAGGATGATTGGACTGTGGACGTAAAATGCATGCATGCTGGCAAATGGGCGGTGGGTTCAATTAATTTGTCGCTTCAGATTGAATATTGAGCCTCAAGTACCGTGAGAACCAGAGGGGATCACATCGAGTCAGGGCATCCAACTTGTGACTGATAACGCACAGCTCGAAGCAAATAACTTAGCATTCATGACGAAATGAGCAGGTTCAAATATATCAGGCTAGTACTGGTACAGACGGCCCTGCATCACTTGACATCAGCTGAGGGAACATATCATTGTTAAGCTCCTTCTGCCCATCTCCCTCTGAATCCTGCTCATCAAGATCTTGATTGACGCTACCAACACCATATGCAGAGAGGAGCCCAGGCCGCGATAACATGCACTCACAAACCTGATTGAGCTGTGCATTTGATATACTCAAAGCGATAAGGTCATCAGCATAGGCTGCGTGGTGAAACTCTCCTTCGTCCTCAATGTGATCCAGGCCATGCCCCTCCATCACACTTGTCACACTTTCCAACTGGGCAGTGCTGACAGCAAGCCTTGACACTTGTTCCTCCCTAAGGGCATTCAAGAACTCCCTCTGCCATTCGACAGATTCCAGCTCTGATAACGTGAGCCAGAGGCGATTCGCGATGCTTTCCCATACTGCTAATCTTGAAGCATAGGCTTTATTGATGATGTTGTCAGGCATGGCGCCAAGGGCAGCCTGGAAGTACTTCTTTCCCTGTCGTAGACATTAGACTATGTATATATTCTCTGTATGTGGTAGATCACACCTTATTAATGTCGTCCAAAGTCAGAGGTATGTGGGATGGATAGCCGAGGGCCCATGTCGTAAAGCGAAGTTCAAGAGGAGTAGGGATTTTGCTGGGATTGTAAGGATGCAAGTGTCTTGCCATCGCTTGCTGTACAGTGATTGTGTGGGCACGAACATGCCTTGACCACCGACTATTCATAGCGGGGAGAGGTGGGGGAGGGCCGTGGGACACTGACGACTCGGAGGGGGATGGGTTGAGGATTTCAGAAGCAGCGTGGGAAGATACGCTTCTCGCATATTGTTGGGAGGATCTGCTACCCTCCTTGGCAGCTGTCAGTGAGAACGGAGGTGGGAAGGGGTGGGTTTCCCCCTCCGAGTCGGGGCTCAGAGTCGCTGGCAGTGCTGAGGAGTTCGTTGATGTGCTGGAGGGGGAAAGTTGTGGTACCGGAAGAGGTGATAATGGCAGGGTAACAGCGAAGGCAGACCCTGATGGATCTGAGTGGTTGTGAGGGTGCATCACAATATAGATTGGTGACCTATGAAACATGCTCATCACAGTGCATTTAATATGTGTTTCACTGGTCGGAGTTCTGAGTTTGAACTTGAAATGCTTGCTCCCACCATGAACATCATTTCCCAGCTCTGGACACAGGATAGCGAGGTCGTGTCTTCCCAAGCACAATGCCCCCTCTTCTCTGTACGCCTTTGCCATTGCCACGAGTCCGTTCAATGGCCGAAAGGACACAGCAGTCTACAATGTCCTTGCGCACTCTTTCCACCTCTATCCCCCCTCCCTCCCCTCTTCCTTTCTTTTCCCTTTGAACCCCTTATCTGGGCTTCTTGTATATTTGTAATATGTTTAGAATGTCCTTCGAGAATATTTTGTATCGTGCCCTAATGTATCTACCACTCAATCAGTTCCTGCTGGCGTTTCACGCGAGACTAGCTGGACTGCTTGTGCTAGCCACGTTCCAACCTCACCTCAACCAACCAACGTGATCCAACAAAAAGGATATGTACCCGCTTTCTTATTCTTGTGTCCTTTCGCTCACTCATGTCACAGTACCAGTGTGGAAGGGATTGTCCCCACACCTTCAGTTCTCAGAGGGGACTCACCCAACATTGTTCTGTTTGTGCAATGTATCACTTAAATCACTTGCAGAGTCTCGCAAGGATGAGCACTACCTTGCAATTGCCTAAAAAGTGGGCCCAATCACCAACAGAAGTGAGTACTAGTAATTAACATTATCCACATCTTATATTGAGCTCATGCGCTACAGCCTGAACTCCAGGACTCACAGACCCAACGCCAGCGGGCCAGATCTCCAAGTGAGGTGAGTAACCATGATAAGATCTGGTTCCATTCGTTAGGCTCGTGTACCATAGCACAACGACCCACACATCCAAGGCTCGGATAGACCGCCTTCCCTGACCCCTCAGCCTACATCCACCATCCTTATGCCCTATGCCCACACCCCATCCTCACAGCAACCTGCCATCACTGGCAATGCCCCAGCCTCGTCCTGCGATTATCCCATCGGTGATCAGCCCCATATTTCATCCTCTGCCTCATCCTTGAATGGGCTACCACTAATGGGCCCGAGAGTCCGCAAAATGCCAGCACGATATTGAGATCAACTTCCGGAGCCTCCAGTGTCAACTCATTCCCCTCCAGCACCCACTTCTACTGTCCACTGTGTGTTCCTCCACATGTTCGACTCCTTCCGCACTCAGTTCAACCACTTTGGAATCACCCACGAATACCGACACAGACTGACTCATGACCCAGAACGTTTTGTTTCTCCAGACGACCTAGCAAACATGAGATTCTTCCAGTTGCCGTGCCACCCCCCCACCACTCATGCAAGTCAACCGCCATGGCCATGGCCAAACATGACCATCTGGTGCTTGATGACATGGGTTTTTACTGGCAGCCGACAGAAGTCCTTGTCCGAGGTGAACAAATTGGTTTGTGGTGTTCTTCAAGCTCCTGATTTCAACATCCAAGAACTCGGAAATAATTTCAACGCTTGCACTGAGACTCGCTGCCTAGATGATGCACAGCCTCCAGAGCACGCCGATGACCCCTTCCATCAAGATAATTGGAGGCGGAGCTCCGTGGATATTAAAATACCTACCTGGGAAAGAAACCCCACTGGGAATGGGAAGACATTTTCCGTCGAAGCTTTGTATTATCGACCACTACTTGACGTCATATGTGCTGTGTTTGCTGAAGCCTTGTCAAGGTCATTCCATCTTACTCCTTTCAAAAAGGTAATCTCAACAGTGAATGATCCATCGATTTATTTGACATTATTTTACAAGGTCTGGCGGTCGCCACGCGCTGGTGAAGAGCAGCAAGTGTACAATGAACTCTATACATCGGACACCTGGAACAAAGCTCAGGACAACATCATGAAGCAAAGAAGATCCGATGGCTGCAAGCTGGAGAGGGTTGTAGCAGCAATGATGCTCTGATACGACTCTACCTGTTTAGCAGCATTCGGACATGCCTCCACTTGGCCTATTTATCTTTTATTCGGTAACCTATCCAAATATGCACGCTCATGACCTGAAGGAGGTGCATGTAACCCAATTGCATTTATTCCCCATGTAAGTTTTCTACTGACATGTGCCCTGTTCCTGAGATCTCACCGGCTCTCAGCTTCCCGGAACTATCTACAAGTTCATATCGGATATATCAGGCACAAAAAACACTGTGGAGCTCTTAGCTGTTACACTCGCTTTACTTTGCCCCTATATTATTTACCATACCCGGGGATCGAACTCCTGACCTCACTATGATAACAGTCATTACCAACCACTACACTCCTTATCCTATGCAACACCACTGGTCTAGACTCTCGCACAGCCCCATGGCTGTCCGCCTCATGTTTACCTCATGCTGGATCCTTCACCATGCATATCACACAGCCTCGCATCTAGGTGCCTCATGTATTTCATCTCCGCTCTATGACCCCTATCTCGCCTCATGCTTGTCTCATGTACTCCTCATGACTCGCACTCGTCCTATAGGGTATGATCCACTTATCTAGGCTATGCTCCTCATGGCTCCCTCATGTACTATAGCACAGGATATCTGTAGATCTAGTGTACACAAGTGTAAATCCCTAGACAGTATATAAAGCCCAAGCGCACTCGACTGGTTTCCCCAGTCTTGTTCACTTGGAGATTTCCCATCTTCACTCTTGCCACACAAGGTCTCACCACTTACTTCTCAGTTTGCCATTGAGTGCCACTGACAAAGGTCTCTCCCTTGCTCTAGCTTAACAGCCAGCTCTTGAGTGAGTTTGGTCATTTCACTTGAACAAGACTTTCATTACTGATATCATGGAAGGTCTAGCAATCAACACCTCTTGCATCCACCCTATCCACCACCCACACTTTTATCTTCGCCAGTGAGAAACCGTCTCGCTGTCTCATTGATTGAATGGCCACACTAATCTCGTTGGATAGTGTCATGCAAATCGGAATCAGCCTTCCCGCCGCTTTTGAGCTTGCGGTACGGAAACAGGATCGCCTACCTTTAGTCAGGGTCATTGACTACACTTACCAGGCACCCATTGATAGCATCCTAGGAGGCCCTCTATTTGCCTCACCAGAGAGAGAGATCAAGCAAGAAGAGGAATCTGTTGTCCTCACCCTAGTCAAGGAATCCGTGAACCTCGTATACCCACAGGTACCACCATTCCCTCACGTCGAGGACTACCTGTGGCTGGACTTTTCTGACGACGCTGACACCTTCTTTGAACAGTTCAAAGAACCAGAGGAACTGCCCTCCTATAGGTCCGAGTCACCATGTCTACCACCCGCTCCGCGTTTCAACACACCAGTCAATCAAAGAAGGATCAAATTCTTCCAAGGTTGGAAATTGGAAGAGTTTGATTTCTGTTACATTCTGCCACTGGCTTGGCAGGAACCCCTACCTGTCTCACCTCGCTTCCCGCCGGTCGATCTATTGGATCCCGGATATCACATACCTGAACTAGAACAGGTCCACCAAGTCTTCAGGAACTTCTACCCTGAACCCATCCGCTCACCCTCGCCACTCAAGGAACCCATTGACTGGACATACGTCCACCACCGCCTACTAGAACAAGAAATTTTCAGGTCTGGATTCTCCACTCCTCTCACTTCAAGTTTCGTCAGGAGCGCTAATGATCCATACATTGAGCAGCAGGGAGATAGACGCCGTCGCTCAGATTCACAGGAGAGAGATATTTCGAAGAGGAGAAGGATTTCATCGGAATTATCACCTTCATCCTCCACCTCTTCCCCTTCTCGTTCTCCTTCCCCTCCTCCTATCCCTCATTGGCACCAAGGCGTACCTCATCGTTTTGGTTACCAGCGCCCTCCTCTATGTAGATCAGAACACCTTAGGAAGCCTGCACATTACCACTAGCAGCAAGGTTTCTGTAAAGTTTGTACATAGGGAACTAGTCGAGGCATATAGAAGGGATCAGGCTGTTCAGTCTGAAATAGAGAGAGAACTCAAAAACCATGAAAACCAAGAAAACATCCCACCTCCGGCTTATATAGCACCTGAACCGCCAGCCGCTAACCGCACTAACCAAGCAGGACCTAGACTAGTCTTCGGAAGACTCCCACTCCCCATCCTCCCCATTCCGGAAGAAATCTGAATTCACAGAGATGCTATACCCGAAAGACCAAGGACCCCTGCCCCAGTCTTCTGCTATAGTTACGACCCCAGAGACTTCCTAGCTCCAGGACAAGAGACAGATGCTCGCTCCGGAAACACATCCGAAGTCGCCTCCGGATACCAAACCCCTGATGCCGATCTAGCCAACGTCGAATAGATCTGGATCACGTAAGCAAACACCGGAAATTGTCTAAGTCCGATAGAGAAAGGTTCCAGCAAAGCATAAACTCTATTGCCAAGCGCAAATCGTCTAGTAACCCCTATTCTCCCAAGTCTGCTTACGGAAAGCTATTGAGGAAGGCTCGTAAACTCAAGAAATCCATCAAGTAAAGAATCATGTCTCGCGCTCAGCTCCAACAAGATATTGCCAATGCCCTCACTCTTGCCGGGCAAGACTGGGTACAAGGATCAGCAGCTTTGAATGCTGCCTTCGCTAATATGTTAACCTCTCTCAACAACATGGGCAATCAAGTACTCGCAATGCAAGGACAAAACACCGCTACCGCTACCGCTATGGCCCAGATGGCCAAAATCTCTAAACTACTCACAGACCCAGGACCATTCGACGGATCCATGTCTAAGTTTGAAGAATGGTGGGCCAAGGTCAAAGCATGGCAAGCCAAAAATCATCTTGCCATGCCCGCCAACACAGACAAACCAGTTCGCGCAGTACTCTCACACCTGGAAGGACCAAAAGCAGGAAGCTTTGCCAGGACATGCCTGGAAATGCTAAATTGCGGAACCACATACACATGGGCACGCATGTGTACAGAACTAGAGGAACTTTTCTGACCAGCCAATCAGAAGGATTGGGCTCGGAAGAAGCTTAGGGAACTTAAACAAGGAAGGATGACAATCGATGAATGGATCATCAAGTTCCAAACCTATAGTCAAGCCGCTCAGTTCAATCAAGGACAGTTGATCAACATCATCGAGCAGAACATCAACTCGTCTATCATCCAAAAGATCATTGAGGAAGATACTGGTCCCACCGACCCGGTCAACTATCTGACCAAAGTGCGGAATATTGGTCAAAAGAGACAATTAACCCAATTCCTCGGGATAGCCAGACCATCCCGACAAAGAGACCCTAACACTATGGACATCAGCGCATTGGATGCCACATCGGATGAGGAATCCGACATGGAAATTGATGCATTCACTAGAGGAGAAGGGAAAGCTAGAACCCCTAATCGCAATAGGAAACTGATCGCTTGTTTCAATTGCAGAAAGCCAGGCCACATGGCTAAAGAATGCAAAATTCCGTCGACATGATGCGCGGAATGTAATTGGTCTAGAGGAGGCCACAAGCCGAGATGCTCTAGAGCATCTAAGATCTGTTCCACTGTCGAAGAACCTGCTACATCTTGGGATCAGGGATTCCGTGCCATTCAGGGAATGAGCTTTGATGAAGCCAAGGCCTTTTTCTACGACATGCACAATGTCGAAGACAAGGGAAAAGCCAAGGCGCTTTGATCGATCTGGGTAATCAAAGTAACTCTCGAATTGTAAATACGATGACATCTCTAAATTATAGTCAAATGGGGTCTTTGACTGGTTCGAAGCTCGGCTGGGACTCTAAACCAGCGCTTAATTCCGTTTACACCCCTACTCCTATAGAAACCCCAGAACCACCAAGACACATACTAAACTGTGGTATGCGAAGAGACATAGTATTGAAACTCAACATAGCACCTGCAAGGCGAAACTGTTGCTTTAGCAGAATAGAAGCTCTCCTCGATAGTGGAGCTAACACCGTGTTCATTGATCAGAAATGGGCACAGATCAGGAAGATACCATTACTTCCAATGCCAAGCCCCATACCAGTATACAATGTGGATGGAATACGTAACTCGGCTGGTGACATCACCCATTGTGCTGAAATAGTCATTGATTTCCAGGGTCACTGAGAGAAGGTAGTAGCCGAGATAACCGATCTCGGTAGGCACCAAATGATCCTTGGATACACGTGGTTCAAACACCACAACCCTGACATTGACTGGGAAACTGGTCAAGTTAGGATGACTCGCTGTCCATGGACTTGCAGAGTCTTGCAGGGCAAGTCTCTCCTTGAGCATTCCATTGACGCACTCGATCAAAATGGTCTCAGGACCATTCATGCAATCAAAAGGGAACAGGAACGATCAGAGGTTCCTAAACCTGATCCGAAGCCTGAGGATCTAGTCCCTAAGGCTTATCACAAGTATTTTAAAGTCTTCTCGAAGAAGGAGTCTGAACGCATGCCTGTCCGTAAACCATGGGACCATGCTATTGACATGAAAGACACCTTCGTACCTAAGAAAGAAAGACTTATTCCCCTATCACCGCAGGAACAGAAAGAAGTATCCGACTTCATCGACGATCAGACCCGAAAAGGCTATATTAGACCGTCAAAATCCCCTCAGACCTCTCCTGTGTTCTTCGTCCCTAAAAAGGATGGAAAGAAGTGAATGGTACAAGATTATTGCTATCTTAACGAACACACAGTCAAGAACAACTACCTGCTCCCTCTTATCCGACAGTTATCCGAGAAACTGCAAGGAGCTAAGTTGTTCACCAAGATGGATCTCCAATGGGAATACAACAATGTCAGGATCAAGGAAGGCGACGAATGGAAAGCCGCTTCTACCTGCCATTGAGGCTCTTTTGAACCCCTAGTAATGTATTTTGGACTATGCAACTCACCTGCCACCTTCCAAGCAATGATGAACGAGATCTTTGCCAACATGGAAGACATTGTTGTGGTCTACATCGATGACCTGCTCATCTTCACTAAAACTGACAACCAGGAAGAGCACGACTGAATTGTACTTGAAGTCCTTCGACGACTTGAAGAACATGATCTCTTCATCAAACCAGAGAAATGCTCTTTCCGAGTTAAGGAAGTCGAATTCTAAGGCATGACCATCTCCGCTGAAGGAATCAAGATGAATGATGACAAGGTTAAAGCTATACTAGAATGGCCCACACCGAAACCAGTTCGCGGTGTGCGCAGTTTCTTAGGACTAGCTAATTTTTACCGAAGGTTCATCAAGGACTATGCTCAAATAGCCTGTCCTCTGAATGATCTGACCAAGAAAGATCAAGCCTTTGAATGGAAAGAATCACAACAGACAGTGTTCGATACGCTTAAACAACGATTCACCACCACCCCTATCCTTGCATTCCCGGATATTGACAAGCAGTTCTGCCTTGAAACGGATGCTTCGGACTTCGCAACCAGCGCAGTCCTATCTATTCTGAAAGATGACAAATGGCATCCCGTCGCCTACTTATCACACTCTATGTCACCCGAAGAACGCAATTACCCTATTGCTGACAAGGAAATGCTAAGTGTCATCCGAAGTTCAGAAGAATGGAGACACTATCTAGAAGGAGCTAATCTCCAGTTCGAAGTATGGAATGATCACACAAACCTTCAGTGGTTTATGAAGCGACAGGATCTTAATCAACGACAGGCTCAATGGGCACAGTACCTCTCTCGATTCAATTTCAAATGGATACACAAGGCCTGAGCCCAGATGGGTAAACCCGATGCCCTATCTCGTCGAGAAGATCACTCTGTAGGAATTCAGGATGATAACAAAATGGTTCTCGTCATTCCCCCAGAACAGATCACTTCCACCACTCTACAAATAGCCACCGATGCTGATGATATCAGGAACCACATTCGAGATGCTACGGTCCGAATCCGAGAATCAGATGTCATCACATTATGTAAGAAACACGGAATCTGTGAAGACCAAGATGGGATCCTCTTCACCAGATCAGGAAAGATGTACGTACCCAAAGACCGAGATCTCCGAATAGAGATAGTATGACTACATCACGACACTCCTATTCCCAGACATCCCGGAATGGAGAAAACCCTCGAATTGATGCAATGCAGCTACACCTGGCCAGGAATGCCAGCGCTGGTCAAGGACTATGTGTCCAGATGTGACCGCTGCGCACGATTCAAAGGATCTAACCAAGCCCTGCCTGGGAAGTTGAAACCGCTCAACACTCCACCAGGTCCTTGGAAGGAAATATCTGCCAACTTCATCACGGATCTCCCCGAATCTGAGGGATTCGACAGCATCCTAGTAGTAGTCGATTGATTCTCGAAAGAAGTTGAATTCATCCCTTGCACCAAAAGCATGTCTGCCCTCGACACAGCGAAACTATACTTGCGCCATGTATGGAAACACCATGGACTCTCCACAGGAATTGTATCGGACCAAGGTCCGCAATTCGCATCACAAGTAATGAAAGACATCTGTAAGAAATTAGAAATTCAACCCCGGTTATCCACCGCATATCATCCACAAACAGATGGACAAATGGAAAGGATTAACTGAGATCTTCAACAGTACCTCCATATATTCACCTCAGAAAAGCAGGATGAATGGGTCAGTTGGTTACCCCTCGCACAATTCTCCTACAATGCCAAGAAACAGCTTAGTACAGAGAAATCATCGTTTGAAGTCACACGATTGTATCAGCCAAAAATGGGCTTCGAGCAAAGAGCTACAAAGGCACCAGCAGCTGAAGAATTGACGAAACAGATGGAAGAAACTTTGGAACAGACAAAGGAAAACATAGAAAAGGCAAAGGTGTGTATGAAGCATCGAGCAGATAGACACAGATCTCAGGCACCAGATTACGAGACTGGCGATAAAGTTTGGCTCTCCACCAAGAACCTTAAACTGACCCGCGCATCAAAGAAGCTCACAGAACGATGGCTTGGACCCTATGACATCACCAAGCGCATCAGAGATAACACAATTGAACTGCGACTTCCAAGATCAATGAAGATTCACCCAGTAGTGAACATCTCATGGGTTAAGCCATACAAGGAATGCCTTGAAGGCCAACCTACATTCAAACCCGGCCCTGTGCAAGTCACAGAGGATAGAGAAATAGAGTTCAAAGTAGAAACCATCATAGACTCTCAATGGAAAGGACGCCGTCTAGAATATCTAGTCCACTGGAAGGGCTATTCTGATGAGGATCACACTTGGGAACCAAAGGGTAACCTCGCTAACGCATCGGAAGCAATCAAAGACTTCCACCGCTCTAAGCCCAGTGCTCCCCGATCACTTAATATGTCGCAAGCCGACTTCTACTCCTTGTTCGCTTATTGTGGTAAACCCGTACCAGAGATTGATCAGACTCGCCTTCCCTTTGATCAACTTGATGTCGATTGAACCCTGGGGTGCGCCAGGGCAAAAACACATTTATCCACCGCAATCTAAACTCTGAACACTCGGTTGAGCCTTGCTCCCACAATACGCTTACAACTTGCAATGATCTCCGACTTCGCCCATTACTCCATGCTTGTCCTATATGGTCTTATCTCCTATGGCATCATATGCTCCCCCGCTATGCCTATCATCCTATCACTCTGGACAAACATGTTCCTTTTTATATTTATGATGTCACTCATATTCGCCATCTGGTTGATCATTGTCTGCTACATGGAAACTGGAGTTTGCCTAAAATGGACTCTCTGGGAAAAAATCAGGTCGCCCCTTCTCACCTTTGAGGTCAAACCCACTAGATACTGGAAATCGTGGGATGAGAAATGGGACGCAGATGACCGGACAGACATCGACGAGCCAGAAACCATTGACGGTTGAAATGAAACCCCAGCATGGGACCAGGTCAACAATTTCGACAACGACCATCTCAATCTGGAAGAACCAACTGCAGAGGGTTGTAATGCTGAAGAATGGGAACAATTGCAACAAAACCCAACCTGGTTAGAAACCGGGATGGCAGTCCCAAACTTCATCATTACGGCACTAGCTAATCTAGATCATTTCCGAGAAGAAGCCCC
>JBBPOE010000904.1:0-11299 GCA_038091295.1 Tylopilus felleus | reverse complement strand
TGGAGACGGACATCTCATGCGACCATGAATATAAATGCGAAAACTTGGCCTTCACACTAGTCACTTTCAGCAAGTTTATCCAGCACGCACCTGCAAAAGTAAGTTCTCAAGTGGTCGGAACGACTTGGCTGCTCATGGGGTCACAGTGCCAGGCGTACGTGAGAATTTTATGCCATTCGGGATCGCATGGATATCATGACCGAGACCATTGGTTCTAGGATCCGTGCCCCAGAATCCCCAACCTTGGCCCAACCCCCAAAGTGCTTGACATAAGAAGCATTTTCATATCCAACTTCAAACCCACCGCATGACCTGTAAGTTCTGTTATTACGCGATGATGGTGGAGATATGAACGAGGCAGTCGAGAGGCGCTAGTGGCTAGTAACTATGTAGTGCCCATTGGAATCCCGCTCATTCAACCAGCTCCATGACTATGCCGCTAATTACTGAGGCTTTCGGTACTGTCACGCCGTTCATCGGTTCAAACAAAGTCGGTCTAGACAATTCCAATCCACCCATCCTCAAAGCTGTCCCGAAGGCACCCCCGAAGGGTGCGATCGCCAAGGTATGTTGGTTGTGCCAGGGAGACCTCTGATCATCCGAGTTTAGTATTTTTTTTGCGTTACAGTGGACAGTACAAAATTTCGATAATGCTCCAGGTTGCTACCGGCTGTTCGTGAACGATGGAAAGAAGGATTGGGCTCTGACTGCTTCAGAGGATAAGACCACTATTTCTACCTTTGAAGGCAGTCCCACTTCTTCGGACTCGCATGTGTGGTACATTGTTCAGTTTCCGGACGAGTATTACTAGTGAGTGCCAGACCTCCAAACTGCAGCGCGTTCTGATACCTGGTGCTAAGCATCCAAGATATGACTACTCGCAGGGCATGGAAATTGGACGGAGACGCTGTTGAGTCTTGTCCCCCTAAACAGGTGAATACCATTCGCTAACATGAGTGTAGATTGAACTTGTTCCTCTCCCTGCCGGGAATGACGGACTCAAACCTTTCAAATTCCGCTTCACATTCTCTAGCTGAGGCAGTAGTGTTGCGAATATTGGATTGTCAATCGAGGTTCTGTGGTGACCATGTACGTGGTGTAATACTATTGGCTTTACCTCGCACTCTAGACTGGGAGCCGACAACTCCGAGTCGAGATTGGGTTTTGCCAGTGTCGCCGAGTTTTCAACTGACCGAAGCCATCGGCAAACATACCTTGCGCTTGTTTACTTTCCACTTTCCCTTCAGGCCAATCGGCACAATCACATCCTTCGGTGATCCGCACAACAATACTGGATTGGAGGTCGCAGACCCACCTATTGTCAAGCCTATTCAGAATGGTGTAATTGCAAAGGTACGCTCGTTCCCTCTGGGTTGAAACATATAACTTGTTCCCGCCGGGTTGACACGTATTTTACATTCTTGGCAGTGGACAGTGCAGAGCGTCGATGGTGAAAAAGACTAGTATCGGCTATACGTGAGCGATGGCCAAAAAGTCGATGCTCTTCGCGCATCAGAGGATGGGACGAGCGTATATGCCTTTGAGTCCAGCCCCAGTTCTTCGAACGCGCATATATGGCTCATTTCTCATCTCAAGGATGGATTTTTCGGGTGTGTGCCTCCTTGGCATTATTATGTCGTGCTGATGTTTGGTCTGCAGTATACTGGATCCAGCTACACTGGCAATTAAGGCATGGGAAATGATGGCGCATCCGTTCGAGTCTCCACATGGGTCCAGAGAGTGCTTTTTGCTGACGCAAACCGTCATGTAGATTGAGCTCGAGGAGCCTCCCATTGCTGAAGACGCGCTCGATGCGTTCAATTTCAAGTTATCGTTCGCAGGCTAAAGTAGTAACTTGATAATAAACTCATGGGATAGATACCAGGTTTTTTATAGAACAGAGAAGGTCGTGATTCACACTGATTAGAAGCCTAAGAGATATGTTTGGTGAACTTGCGAATGTGTGGTCTAACTTCAAGTTGGCATATTGAAGAATCAGAGAAGCTGGCAGTGCCTCGTGACCGAATCTCGCTCAGAGTGGAGCACACAGCATGTTGGCTCAGGAAAACTTGACGATTTGAAGTCAACAATCCCGTCGATAAACTCGTTCGTACTCGGATGCTCGGTATTTGTTTTTCTTCTGCGTCATCCTGACTACCTCTTATCTCCAACCTGCACAGTCGTAGGTCTCACGGGTGGTATAGCAACTGGAAAATCAACCGTCGCAGCGCTCCTTGCTTCGCATGGCATCCCAATCATTGACGCAGACCTCATCGCGAGGCAAGTGGTCGAGCCTGGCACTCGCGGACACAAACAAATCGTCAAGGCTTTCGGCACGGGAGTACTCTTACCCTCTTCCGTGGGTTCAGCCATAAATTCGAATGAGCGAGACTGGTATACCCGCCCCATCGACCGCAAGAAACTGGGCAGCATCATCTTCAATGACGAGAAGCAGCGGAAAATTCTAAACGGAATCGTACACCCTGCGGTCACGCGAGCAATCCTCTGGGGCGTTTTCAAGGCTTGGTTAAGGGGCGAAAAGCTGGTCGTGGTGGACGTGCCGCTGTTGATCGAAGGAGGGCTGTGGAAGTGGATGGGCAAGGTCATCGTCGCGTACTGGTGCGTTTGGGTCTTTTCGCTTTCTCTCGTCTCTGGCGTGCTGATTGATTTTCACACCGCTCGCTCGTTCTTCGGTACAGTTCCCCGGAACTCCAACTGCAGCGTCTCATGGCTCGAGACAAGTCTACTCGCGCTGATGCATCTTCCCGACTCAACTCACAGCTTGCCATCACTTCAAAGGTCGGGTACGCCGACATCGTCATCGACAACTCGGGTTCGCTTACGGATCTCGACGGAGAGGTGATGTCATGTATCGGAAAGCTAGAGAGGGCGGTGGGGTGGACATGGATCGTGAGCTGGCTACTGGCGCCAGCAGGTTTGTTGAGTGCCGTCTGGTGCCTGTCGTGGAGGGCTTTCAAGAGAAGGTCGTGAATACCACCCAGACGGATTTGTTCGATATGTTACCAGGTGAATATTATGCTCTTGTCTGGAAGCTGAAACCTCGGAACAGCTCTGATTTTGGTGGCTGGATTCGGAGGTCGAATGTGTCTGAGGCGAGATATAACTACACGGATTCAAAAAGTACGGGCCGCCACTAACAATATAAGTCATCCGACTTGTGCATGATCATACAGCTATCAACTTGTTTTCCCGCCGTTCCCTACGCCAGAGGAATCCTAAACCCACCAGTACGATCCATCACGCGCTTGGGGTCATACTTCTTTGTCACCTCCTTCAACCTCGGCAGGCTATCGTGGTACAGATCCTCGACCGTTGTATCTTCGCAGAGCGCCGTGTTGATAAAGTACGGAAGCTTCTTAGACTCAGGGTTTTGGACCTTATCTGTGAGCGTTGCCAAGATCTTCTTCATAGTCCCGATCCAGTAGTCGTCGTTGTGCTCGCCCTCCCAGGTGAAGTAGACCATAATGGGGCAGTTCGGCTCACCTCTCACGAGAGGGAAAGCAGAGTCTGTCGTGTTGTCGAACATAAACGTGGTGAACGGCCACAGTCTAATGGCGACGCGGGTGCCGCCGTTTTCTCCGAGCCCTTTGACGACTTCCTGGAACGTTGCAAGGTACACGGTAAGCATTGTTCCGAGAGCGCGGATGGAGGATATACTTACGCGCGCGACTGATCTTCGATCTGAAATCTAAGGTTATTCGTTCCGTGTGTGACAGGTTCTTTGCGCCATCCGCCAAAAGCTTCCCAGACACCTGTACGAATGCCAGGGATCCATGTATTGATGAGTCCTCCGGCATTCTGTCCAAAGAGAGATTCGAGTGTGGCTAATGAATGGAAGCATATCGAACAACAAGATAACAAGAATATTAGTACACTGCAGCCATTCGGATCTAGGGATTGGGTATTACTTACAACTAATCAGCGGACTGGATGGTGGTCCGGACTGGTGCTGTCCTCCTACCGCCGACTATCATTGATTAACAACCTGAGAGGACAATGGAGATATCCTCCGTGCGTAACTAATCATTCGTTTATTTGTACAGTGAATCAACTGATGACGATCTCAGGCTGTCAGCAGATAAATGAACAGGAAGATATAAAATCTCCGTGTGTATTGTACTCACTAATTTCAGCGATGATCGAATTGATAAGGACATCCCCATTAACACCTATGGAGAAAAAACGACGATACTGATGATTCTCGAAGTTCCTATCAAATGGAACAAGTGGAAGTCAGCAGGTAGAAACGACTCCGCGTTGCATTTCAGGGTTAAGCCTATCCAGGCTGCCTATTAGTTGGCAGTTCTTCTAATCGCTGCATCTGGGAGCGGGGAAAACAGGGTTTCTATCCATGTTGGGCTTGTGACTGATCTCTGCATTAACATGCACTCCACGCTTTAGTGAATACCTTGGGTTTCGGATAACACCAGATCGCCAATGGATCTTTAAAAGTGATTCCCCGGAAGGAACTTGGAAGAGTGCCACATGCATCAGTCATCGTGGATGAAGGGCGGAGTCAATGACAAATGTTGCAACTCACGGGCATCACAAGACAGCATACAGGTCCCAATACGTGTTATCACGACTCTTCCATATCATACATAAGAATCTTCAATGCCTGGGCCATGACGCCGATAGATCCTCGCGAAAGATGCTATCAAGTCAAGTTTACGTGTGAAGATCATCGTTGCAAGGGGCCGAAGCTGCTACACGTGGTGACATCAAATGGTGAAAACACGTCGCGAGAACCACGCTTAGTAACGTCGACTATGATGAGCACCAGCAATCGCTGTCAGAACGGTGATC
Source organism: Tylopilus felleus (assembly GCA_038091295.1). Classification (NCBI taxonomy): domain Eukaryota; kingdom Fungi; phylum Basidiomycota; class Agaricomycetes; order Boletales; family Boletaceae; genus Tylopilus; species Tylopilus felleus. Next base: position 6,472 of record JBBPOE010000904.1, on the reverse strand, counting down.
CTCCTAGCATGACGAGCCCATCAGCATCGGTGTACTCACCAGAGTCACCACTGACACAGTGACACTGGCACTGGGTGGCAAAATTACCAGTGACCACCACTCCAATTACACGACGGTGGATACTGGTCCTGGCTCGTGGCTCGTTGGCAGCCTATCAGCGAATTCCCAATGCTCGTCTGAATCGCGGGTTGCTGACGTGATGTAGTAGAGCGAGTGGTATTTGGAACTCCTCCCTAGTCTTTCGAAAGTCGCGTTTATATATGCTCCTAGTAGCTCGGCACTTCATCACTCGTCGTGCTCTCACCTCGCATATATCTCGGCTCAGACTATTCGACTGTCATTCTATTTGCTCATTCTCGACTGCCTGGATGGTGCAGACCAGACGAGCGACTCGGCTCTCTGCCAAGGACGAGCCCGAGTACAAGCCAGTGGATGTCAAACCGCCAACTAAAGGAGAGCATGCAAACCGGCCACTCAAACGCGCTAGGAAAGAACGCCAAGCAGACGAACGAGCTCCGTCAGTGGCTGCCATAGAACCTGAACGTGAGTCACGATGAACACAGGTTGCATTGGTTTCGGGCGGACACGCACACAGAGAACGACGCGAATGCCAGTTCTACGAAGCAACCGCGCAAAGCGCGGCAAAAGAAGGAACAGCCTATTCCTAAACCCTCTGATTTCGCTCCACGCGTATCTTCGCCGTGGAAAGTGGGCGCACATGTCTCTGCAGCTGGGGGTGTAGAAAACACGGTCGTGAACGCGGCGCACGTCAGGTACGTTTCGTGTCTCCTCTGTTTCGCCCTCGTGGTAATGACTCGACACACCATCACAGGGCCAACGCGTTTGCTCTATTCGTGAAATCGCAACGGAAATGGTCTTCTCCACCCCTAACAGACGAAAACGTCGCGTCTTTCAAGGCCCGCATGAAGGAGTTCGGATACGACCCGAAACACGTTCTACCCCACGGAAGCTACCTCATTAATCTTGGGAATCCTGACGAGTAAGTACCGTATATGCGCCCCTGAAGGACCACCGGTTTGAGCAGGAATTCCAGAGCGAAACGTGAAAAATCTTACCAATGCTTTCTGGATGATCTTCAGCGATGCGAACGACTCGGCTTGGTGTTTTACAACTTCCAGTGAGCTTAACTTCTCTTCCTGCCAAAGACCGGAAATATACCGCTTTGCATCCGGAAAATCCCAGGTTCCACTGTCGGGAATACGACGAAAGAAGAATCTATATCTCTTATAGCTCAATGTTTAAACAGGGTACATAAGGAGACATCATCTGTGATAACCGTCATTGAAAACATGGCGAGTATGCTTCGGTTCTATTGGTATACTCGGAGGTACTGATGTGCTTTCACTAGTCTGGTGCTAAGAACATTATAGGTTCCCAATTCACAGAGCTGCGGGATATTATTGAACAAGTCGAGGACAAATCGAGAGTTGGAGTGTGTCTTGATACGTGTAAGTAGTTGTTCCAATTCAGACTGTACAGCTGACGTGCAATTATGGGCAGGTCATATGTACGCAGCCGTGAGTGATATTGTCACCGCATCTGAGACTCGCATTGATGCGGTGGGGTACCGCATAGGGGTATGATATCTCTACAAAAGCTGGTTGGGAGTGAGTTTCTTCTCAACTTGTAGACGATCTCCTGTTGATTACTCATTACTTTGACCGCCGACAGCGAAACAAGTGAGTGCACCATTGTATCTCAATTGTACGCACTATAGACGAATGTGACCCCGCTAATAGTGACAGCATTTGACGAACAAGTTGGACTGTCATACCTCCGTGGGATGCATCTCAATGACTCCAAGACACCCCTTGGATCAAAGAAAGATAGGCATGAGAACATAGGGCTGTACGTCTATACTCCCAACAGGCCACTGCGGCTGATTCATTTACTCTTTCTTTCTATTCATTCGCGATCTTCGCTTTCATTCTCGTAGAGGTACACTCAAGCTCCCAGCTTTCCTCACAATCCTCTCTGACCCTCGGGTCCAAAATATCCCTCTCATCCTTGAGACCCCGACGTTTGAAGCTGTGGAGGTATGGGAGTGCGAGATCAGAATGTTGAATGCGTTGTCGGAGGTTGGAGCTGGACCACGAGCCGACGCGGAGGAAGGGGACGCAAAAAGAGAAGAAATGCTGAAGGATATGATGGATGACATTCAGAATATCATCCGGGAATATCGCAACCCCAAGGAGAAGGTCGGGAAGAAAAGTGCATCAGGCAGCAACGTGCCCAAACCGAAGGCAAGGATGAGAAAACGCAAGACGACAGATGTTGAACAGGAAGGCGAGGCGAGCAGCTCTGATGACGAAAAATCGTGCACAGAGCACTCTGAGTAGGTGAGACAAATGTGGTACTATACATCATATCCACTTTGCTATTCATATGTACTGATCTCATCTGCGCAACAAAGGTTACAGCTGGCATGGATCATTACCTTGTATACTAGATATGTATGGGGCAGGAATACTTCTTTTTACGCTTTACATGATCTCCGCTAAATGCTCTATAACCGGTTGACAGAACACCGCCTGCATACTAGAGTCTGGCAGTTAACGCAACGCTGCGAACAACGAATCAGCGTGCCGTGGTCACGGCACATCCAAGCGAGCGGCTCACCATGAGGTAATTAGGCAAGAAATCCTCACATTCTTCGCACCGCCCGCCTCCACGTCTATACATCCAGAAATGATCATGACGGCCATGATTTTCACGCAGCGCTTCCATTCGTTGAAAAACCCGCTCTGCATGCACTGCTGGTTGCACCTGGGCCGCCCGATTTCCAAACTGGTTTCTCACTCTCCTCTCGGCATCGTTCAGCAGCCGATCCTCATCCCACTGCCTACAATTGCATGTTCTCCATCGTGCAGAGCAGAGATAGCAGAACTGCGTCGAACAGCGACAGATGATATGGTAACATCCCTGGCTGAGTTCGACAATGGCATGACAGCCTGGACATGTTTGCCACTTGTTCGCAGTCGCCATTTCTCGCAGTTCAAGCATTGACTGGCGTTCGGAGCAGTCTTCTCCTGGATGCACGTTGTTCTTGCACTGAGAACAGGAAACGGTGTCACATTCGTGGCAGGTGAGATCTCTCTCCACACCTCCCGATGCGTCCAGAAATACGGAACACCTTGGATTGGAACAATACACCCGTGATCCGGGGGGTACTGAGTATTCGCGTTGCTTGTCAAGGAATTGAGACCGCAGGGAGAGCGAAATAAACCTGAAAACAGGCTCCAACGGAAGCGGTTTATGACAGCACCGCAATGGATGGAGCCTCTCATCTCGCAGGGACGTCTCGACGAGTCTAACGGTGCAGCCCCGACAATGGCGATGTCCACAGGGTGCTTTAAGCGAGCGACCGTGGACGTCCTCGTCCCCGCAGATGACACATTCGAGTCTTGTGTCGATGTTTCTGGATTCTTGGCGTCAGTCGTGTGCACGTTCAGCTAGAACTGGTTCACTTGGTGAATTCGCGCGGGACAGTTTTCGAAGTAACTGCGGTGGTAATGTGGGCGTTTTCTATACCCACATTCACAGCTTCCACGTCTGCTTCCGTGGTGTCTGTCGCATGTTCACGATGCGGGGGAGGAGATGCTCTGGGATGGGTCAGTAGTGGACGCACATGAATATGCTGTGAGAGTGACCTAGCGGGTTGAAGCATAGCTTGTTCCATCATTCGCTGCGACAACGTCTGTCGTGGCAACAGCTGCCCGACGATCGTCGAGCTGAGCACGCTCTAGAACGGCAAGTCTCCCAAGTTGGCACGTGTCGGACTCGATGGCGCGATCAATGCTCAGAGCGAATTGATGATCCTCCAATACGCCCATCAACCCGCTCAACGAGGCAGCTTGGAGGTCGAACGCAATGTCTTCGTCACTACGAGGGGCGTCCTCGCGTGCCTTGCCTTTCCGGGTGGCTTGGACGGCAGCTATGTCGTTGAGGACCAACTCAACGACCAAGAGCTCCGACGCGGTGTCGGAGCCACGTTCGTGGAGGTGAGACTCAACGGTAGAGCTTCCGGCCAGAGTCATCATGATGATGTTGGGAAAGGTGGGGTTAGGGGCCTATGAGCCTGAGCTCGGCCACGTAAAACAAAAAGCCTCTTTCCAATTACCTTGCTTGGCAAGATTTCCGGTAAAATAAGACGTATATTCTCTGTGGAGATACTCTGTGGTTACAAGACCGTTCAATCATACCTGTTCATTCGTCATGCATGTCTGAGTGGAAAAGGCCTCGCTGCACAGCCACTCAGGAAGGGAGCAAAGGTTCAACACAGCCACAGGCCTCTCTACTTCTCCATGTCAGCGCTTTGTCGGGGAACTCGTCGTGTCCTTTTCTCTGAGCGACGCACATATGCAACAGCCACTCATATTCTTCGACCACCACCACCTCCTACCGAAGAACCTCACACCGTGACGTTCTCAGGCCCATCCAAACCCAAACTCTATTATACCCGTCCTGCTCGGCGTGACGACCTGCCCCAAATAAAGGTATTTCTAATTCAGTTTTCATTGTCCGATGAAAAAACCAAAGTGCAACCGTTGCAGAAACGATGGCCTTTCATTCTCGCATTTGCCGCGCTCGGGGTGTCGGGATGGGCTGCGTTCCTTCTCGTAGCGATGAACCAAGAACGTCTCTCGAGTTCCGTCGTACGCCAGATTTTGCAAACGGCGCGAGAAGACAAGGCATTGCAGGTTGCTTTGGGTGATGCCATACGGTTCGAGCCAACATGGTACTTGAACGGTGACCCCTGGATCAGTGGTTCTGTATGTGTCTCGTTTGTTGTCTATTTTATTGTTGTCTCGATTCTGATCTGGCGCGTTTCGCAGATTAATCTCCCACAGGGAAACGTCGACGTGAGCTTTCGACTAAAAGGTCATCGAGGTTAGCCAAATCTGCCTTTGTCCATCGAACGGGATGTCACCTTTGAGGTCATTTTAGGCAGCGGAACGCTGTACTTTACTAGCATCCGCAAAGCGAAAGGAGAAGCGTTCACACCCCGTACGTCACGTCCTGCTACGTCACTCGGGAGCAATGAGACTTATTACTCCACAGTACGATTCAGGGTCATCTGTGATGATAGCAGTGTCATCAACATAGTTCCGCAGCTCACTAGACCATCTGCGTCGCAGTTACAATGAATATAATTCCCGGTCTGCTTTAGTTGCCCAGCAACTGAGATCGTTCGTATTCACTTGCAATTAGCACCGGTTCAGCGTGTGTGAGCTAGTTGGTCTGTTCTGGCCGATGAGAGCCTGACTGTGGCCGCATCACTCGAGGCTGTGGAGTCATGTGTCATCTATCGATACCTGTGTAATTCTATCTCTGCGCCCGCAACCTTTAACAGATAGCGCCCAGGCTGCGGATGTAAGACAAGACCTTCCGTGCATATAAATGGACCAAGGAGGCTGATTCGAGCTTGCTCGTTAACCATCATGAACAACATCAAGGTATTATCAATTGGGGGGTCCAAAAACATTGGCTACCTTTCTTCAATAAGACTTCTCGGTAAGTCTTGGCCACGTGCTTTGCGGGACACAGAATAATGGCGATCAGACTCAGGGGCTACTGTTACCTTTTTCTTGAGAAAGCCTAGGGTGTTCGATAACGACGAAACTATCCAAAACTATGTTCGTTCCGGAAAAGCAAGGCTTGTTCAAGGTGATGCACTGGTCAAGGAAGATGTCAAACGTGCATGGACCGCTGCTCAGGGAAACGACGACAAACCCGTCGACTTTCTCCTTTTCACGGTCGGTAAGCTGCACCGTTTCAGCCTCGCTCCTCTGTTCGATCTCACCAGTACCACTCTACAGGCGGAACAGTCCACTTTGAACTCACGAAAGGGATCGTGATGTCACCTCCCAACCTAGTGACCCAATCCCTCCTGAACTGTCTTGAAACCCTCCCAACACCTTATCCCAACATCATTGTCATTTCCACTATGGGACTCACTCGCATCGGCCATGACAAGCTCCCGTTCCTCCTCAAGCCGGTCTACAGCTACCTCCTCCCCGCCCCGCATGCCGACAAATGTGGTGCGGAGGAAGTGCTGGCCCATTGTGCAGGTTACGGATGGGAGGCAGAAGAAACTTATACTGGAACGAAAGTGCTTGGTACAGACTGGAAAGCGAGCGCGGATCTGCCGGCACCAGGGACATTAAAGGACGTCGTCGTGGTGCGGCCTGCGTTGTTGACGGATGGGGATTGTCGTGCGGATACTCAAAAGCCGTCGGTGCACGAAGGGTCTTACGTGGTCGAAGAGGGGGACATCGCAGGGGGGCGGTGGACGGTTTCGAGAAAGGACGTAGCGCATTTCGTGGTTGAGAAGGTGGTGAGGAATTGGGACGAGTGGAAGGGGAAGCGGGTCAGCATTGCTTATTAGGATGAGCCTTTGATCTGGGACAAATGTAGGGGAAGTGGACTTTACGGATGTGTTACTATCGTG
>JBBPOE010000903.1:0-11342 GCA_038091295.1 Tylopilus felleus | reverse complement strand
AAATATACCTGTGTATTATACTGTCTTTAGTATGCCCCCAAACACAAGGAAAATAGAAAATATACCTTCATTAGAGCTTTTGAGTCGTTTCCTGTCCATTGCTTGAAGTTCCGCCCTTGAGGAAAGCGGCGCAGCCCTGCGAAGGATGCCACTGTGGCAATCCTAACTCAAGCAGGTGAACTACTACGATGGCATGATAAGTACTCTTACACACCTCCAATCAATGTCATCAAGGACAACCTGCGCACGTCCATTTTTGTAGTGCTCTTTGATGAATTTCTTGATCCAGTCAACGAGATGGTCCTTAAATGCTCCTTTGATTAGCTGATGTAAGATGTCGGGGGTGAGGAGGATGTATATGTCTGCACGAGGGAAATCATTGGTGAAGGGCTGGGTGTAGAGGTTTAACGAAGTGTTGCCACTCCGATATGAAAAACATTACCACGAGATCCCCAACAATGCCGTACTCATCCCACAAGACTCCCAAGTCTATGTCTTCGACTAGTAAGTTGGTGTGATTTTGGCAATGGTAGAGTGCCTCCGCGTCGAGATCTTTGTTCCTCACCATGCACCTAAGTTTGTAGTAAAGACATTGTCAATATAATGTACGTGCGCTTACTTACTTTGGGCACCAATTGTGCACGATGCATGATAGCAGCACTTGTTCTTCATAGTCGGCAATGTAGGGTCCGAGCGTGAAGATGGCCTGCCGAAATAGCCATCAGCAAATTGTAAAATTTTCCATTTGGACATGTATTGGACGCAACCGCTCAAGTATCTTGGACAAAGAACGATGGAATAGCTGGCAACAGAATTTGCGGAATGCTGGTGTTGCGGCATGTGCCTTCGTAGCTAGTATAAATGATGTCAAAAAACAGTGTAGAAATCAGCTCTCGCAACTTACTTTTGGGCATGGCCAGAAATGCAATTAGCTTAACACCGTTCTTATGTGCACGACGTGCTGTATTGTGCAAGTTACCGACTGAGAGGTATAGGGGGTAATAGTCATGCTGGCCAGTTGCAACTGACACGGTCGTCTTATCTGACCCCAGAATGATGGAAATCATTAGTGCCCCGTGTGTCGTGGGATCACGAGCAATGGTGTCCTATACAATTCTCAGCGACAAACAGTACATTAATCAGATGAGAACTTACCACCTCCTCCCATGCCCAGTTGCCTGACATGAAGTCTTGCCAGCGACGAGCATTTGTTGCCGACTCATACTCCCTATATGGTACAACATCCAATAGACTCTTGAAGTCAGCATTGCTGACTATCTGTGTGATAGCAGTCTCAGGATCGCACATCCAGACGTCATATACATCGTCCATCCATGGAGCAGGATGATCCGTTCGATCTCTGTTATACGTGACACCAAATGAATCCCAGCTGATATCACTGACTTGCAAGTGGTCAATGACGCTATACAACTCGGCGCAGCTGCTGAACAGTGGCTGGGCACCATGTTCAAGTTTGAGGAGGTATGCGGTGAATATATCGAGGAGTCAGTTTATCTTGCCCGTCGACATCTGAATCTGGGTATAGAGTAGATCGGCGAGCTCGAACTTGGCATGGTCATTAAAAGGACTCCAGTCATCTGACGCTCTTTCGGTATAAGGAAGGGGTGGGCTGCCATGAGGCAGAAACACGCCATTTGCATTGCAAGGGAGTCCTGCATTTGACAAACAAGTGAGCAATGACTCAGACGAACAGTAAGGTTTGGAAACTCACCTGTCAATTTTGTATAATAGTTACGGTAGAGCTTGGCACTGGGTCCGTGCCATTGGGAGTTCACATCCTCACCTCCTACGCAAGTATGAGGAGGTCGGAGGTCACTGCTACTTGGTTTGATTGCATTGTCATCTCGCTCGGTTGGTACAGACCCACTGGATGTAAGGCTGATAGTTGGGACAAAGCATAGAAAGTCCAGGTGGAATCGGTTGATATGTTGTGTAAGACCGGCCTTGTTGCTGAACCAACAGTTATAGTCAGGAAATTTGCAGGGTAAATGGAGGAGTGTGTTAGCACGGCGGCTAGAGTGTGCAAGGGGGGTAGACATGGATGAACGTATCAGAAATTGCAGCGCGAGGGTCACCAATGAATGGTTTGGTCCCAAGGGTTCGGAGAAAATTGACTCGGGTGCAGCTCTGTAGTCAGGATAGCACAGTAGGACCCCCAAAAGTGAAAAAGATTCGGTACCTAGAATAAATATGGTTACTCGTACGAGGGACTTACAAATTGAAATTTGTCGCGACATACAAAAGGTGGGTAGCAACACATTCAATGTGTTCTCTCTTCCTTTCTCTCTTCCTTGATGTCCATTTTTGACGGCTGTCTCACTGTCACTCATATCAGTCACTCATTATGGAACAACTTGCTACTCTCACCTCGCCTCGTCGTACTCGCGCAACAAACGCTACAAAGCATCCCGACCTGCTGGATGCTCCTGCTAGCCGGTGCTCACATGCCGACATGGTCGCTGACAATGCACACCAGTCAGAACTCCAGGCTTTGCAGGAGGCTAAGGCACTACATACTTTGGATAACATTGCATCTGTCGAAGGAGGGATGAAAGCTTCACAGCAGGTGAAGCACACAACAACTAAAAAGGGTGTTCGCCCCATAAAGCCTAGGTCGGTCAAGGATGAGGCCATAGCCGCTGTTGTCCTGAAAGGTAAGAGACAATCCTAAGTGTAAACAAGCGTTAGAATTGATTCTTGGATGTACTTGCAAGGTCACCTCAATGACGATGCTGCTAGACCCAGTGCCAGCACTGGCTCACAGCCAAAGAAGGCTTCTGGTGGTGGACTTGGACTGCGGAAGCTAATTGCAGCCACACAGGCTTGCCACCTGCGATCCAAACAGCAGGTGTCTGCGGCTGTGAAGACCTTTGGTGACACACAGCCACATGTCAGCAGAACCTGAACACAAAGTCTGCGATGACTCTGAGGTGTAAGTACACTTTGATTCCCATGTTATTACTGACCAATTCAACACTCTTTTCCATCAACATGATGCGGTCGACACCCGATAGTCCCAACCGCAAGGCAAGTGTGATTGCCAAGGTCCAACACTGGACTTCTCGTGTGCAAAAGGAATGCCAGCAAAAGACCAGCTCGGAGTCCCCATTGGGTGCGCCTTCCATCAGCACAGGGACAGATGTGCCACCATCCATTCTCACTGTAGTGTCAAAAACTACACAAAGCACCGGTGCCACCAGTGTACTAGACGATGAGGACTGTGAGATGGCCATCAACAAGGATGAAGCCTACCATGGCAACTTTGGAGAAGATGGTGACGACACCCTAGAGCGAGAAGAGGCCCTGGAAGCTACAAAAGAGAAACCCGTGAGTCGTGCGCGAAAACGATCTTTGATGTTCGTACCCTCACAACTTTTTGCAGTCACTTGTCATGTTGACCCAAGTACCACCAGGGCTGAGAGAAGGTCAGGTCACCCTGAAACGAAAGGTTTGTGACACCGAGGACGACCTCTCAGGCCAGGAGACAGAGCCGGACAGTGAGACAATGGAGGGGGATGGGAATGAATCCTAGCCCCACGTAATTAATGCAAGGCTTTCAGGACGTCGCCTCACCACAGCATCACATTTCACTAATCAGGTATGGTTACATCTGATTGATTACTGATAGAACCCTGAACCCTCGTAGAGTTGCATCAACATGCTGGCACAGCCTGCCAAAAAAGTCAAAGCTGGCCCAATATTGAACCAGAACATTGTCAGCTACTCCACCCAAACTCCGTCTTCCCGCTCTACTCCACCCAAACTCCGTCTTCCCGCTCTACTCCCACCTCCTCCACCCCAACCCCATCTTCCCACTCTGTTCCCAGCACTTCCACCCTCACCTCGTCTGCCCACTCTAACCAATTGACAAAAGCACAGCGCGCGTTGACACAAACACCCACCACGCCTTCTGAGGCACCTTCTTCCGTGACAACCACTGGCAGTGCAGGACAAGTACATTCTATGAAAGCAGACCTTCCACCTGAGCTAGTGGCCGACAGTAAATGGCAAAGGGTTCTTATACTGACATTACTTTTGTGGGCAGGCGGAAAGGATGATGTTTGGTCCATCACGCGAGGTGCAGTCACTTATGTGCTCCCATTGATCGTGGACTCAAACCAAGACTTGAACTCATCTGGAATGGAATGGAGCTGGCATGGGCCTATTGTCTCTGTTGTATGTCACTTGCTGCACCCTGGACCAGATACTAACACAATTGATTAGGCTTATCAATGTATGTGCGATTGGAGGCATAACATCGGCTCCACCACCATCACGGTCGTTATGAGCTTGTTACAGTCTGCCGCTAGGGACGAATTCAAGACCATGGCTGAGATACTCCTAGAGGATTGTAGCTTCCTCTATGACAACCTGGATGCTAGCAGCCCGAGGAAAGCATTCCAGTCTAACTTAGTTCGTCAACTCCTCAGCAGCACGCACCTGCATTACGTGGATGGTGCAATGTTGCACGTTCACGGTCTTTGTCCTTCCTTGTACAACTACTGCAGTGTTATCGGATTGTGTGGAGCTGCGGTAAGTTCCATTTTATTCAAATAAAGTGCTCACAAATTCACTGGATGTGCTTTCAGCTCGAGCGTGCACTTCGTATGGTAATTGAAGGTTACATCACGTGGGAGATGATCGAGGTGATTCCAGATGGCAAGAATGCTCTGAAGACGCCTGTGAAACTGAATGAGCATTCCGGCAAGGAAAGCCATTTCGCATTGGCATTCTCCGACCAGAATTGGGGCAAATCCACGAGATTGCTCATGAAAAGGGTGGAGAAGCGTACAGCCAGTCAGGTTACAGCCATAGTCGAGGAGGCACAGCAGACTCCTTTGACTTTTTTGCAGCGTGGTGCAAGTTCATCCACCAGCGCATCCACCATAGCGATCGATCCTTATGCTCACATCTGTAAGTCAGCCTGCTCATAAGCAATGTTTCTAACAGACTTTTTTCTTCTTTAGGATCTCTGTACTGCCTCTGCGCCATTGTCTCATGCACGGCCTCTGTCTTGGTTCATTCTTTTTTTCGCCTCGTACCAATCTGTGTTGTCACTAACAGAAAACAGCTGTTCATTGCTGACCTATCCAGTCTCGATACCCGATACCCATTGCCGACTACTACGTTCTCCCTCCCTCCACAATGCTATATTTGCTTTGGGCCGGTTTGCTCCCCTCGCATTCGATACCTCCTTTTAGCCATAATCTCCGTGCCCCCAGTATGCCGCCTTTTATCTCCATTCATCGAAAACGGACTACTTGATTCCCTGCACCCGCTCCTTTCCTGCTTCCACTCCTTTCCCACCTTTGCATTTTACTTATAGTACTAGTATGGCAGCTGACGTGTTCTGGCACCTTACTTAATCTACGCACTTTACTTATAAATCATTTGCTTTTATCTCACTTGCTCAAGTGCATCAGGATTTTAACAAATGTCTTACGTTGTCTTAAACGAATCTTATCACCACTTAAAGAGCTTATTGTGACATTCCATGCACAGCCAAGCCAGCCTCGCTCTGCTAGATAGGAAAGTCTGATAGATTGCCAAAAATTTAATCTTCTATATCTTTTCGGTCTGAAAGTTCTTGGCTTGAACACAAATGGTGGGAATATATATTGCGCTGTACAAATTTACGATACAAGCTCAAACGCGTGATGGTCTGCAAAACCATTGACATAGAAACCACGGAAGGCATCCAGCGAATTGTAAAATGAGACGAAGGGTGGCACTGGCCGTTGTCCGAAAATAGGGATTAAATGAGCACTGCGAACAATGGTATCAACATGAATAACTGCAAGATTCTCTGACTCGCCAATGAAGGAAGGAGCAATCATCCACATCCCGGTCAAATCATCAGGCTCATCTGCAATGCGGTCAAACCAACGCACAAGAGCACATGAAAAAGTTTGTCTGTCTGTATAAGTCAATGAAAAAAAGCAATAAACCCGCGCAATGTCCATGCTTAGCATCCCTTCCTTGGTATTGTCTGTGCTAACATACACACAGTCATAGCGGGCAGGACCATGTTGCCATGATGGTACCGCCCGAATAAACTTGTGCCGCATGCCACCAACACCACTCGGGTCACTTGGAGCCACAAATGTTGCTGTGGCTGAGTTGAACACCTTGACACGTCCAGTAAAGTCAGGGAGGCAGTGGTTATGATGCAGTGCTGGATCTGGATGGGTTTGTTCATAAATGAAATGTGTGGTGAGGGACGGGAGTGAAGGAATCCCCAGTTCAACAGCGAGTGCAAGGGCTGTTTTTGACCGGTTGCGAGCTTGTAGGGTTTGGTCAATAGGTCACTAAGCGCAAGCATGGGATGGGATTCACCTGGTGTACGAGACAGCTGCACATCCGAGTGTGCCAGCCCGGGGCGCTCATCCACAATACCAGTATACGGGTTCTCATCTGATGCATCAATGTTATCACCTACGACCGTGTCAGCATAAATGGTATGAATACCAGATGACCTACCATCTTCTACAGGAGTATTGACCGGATGAGAAATGGTAGCATTCCACGGGCTTCAAAGTCCACGCACACGGCTGCAAGCTGAGAGAGGCATTGATTTGTTCGTATTATCTGTCCAAGTGCATTGTGTTTGTTTGAGCGTCGGTAAGGCTTCTTTACCGCAGTGATATGTCTAGATTCTGTGATTGAGGAGCACAGTCCATTGGGAGCCCCAAAGAGTTGGATGAGCGTCTCATAGTGAACAAGAGAGTGTTGGCAAGGGAGAGAAAAACTGTTACGGTTTTTCTTTCTTTCCTACTTCCCTTGTAACACTTACTACGTTGACGTTCCTAGTACCGCTCAACTGGTACATCTTTTCCTTTCTCACTTGTATAGCTTCGCATTGCTTTTCGCAGCAACGTGTATAGCCTCACCTTTCCTATTCCATCATAGCTATGTCTTCTTTCCCTCTTTGTATGCAGTGCCTCTTGGTCTGTGCGCATTCTCTTGTAGTATAAATACCTCGTTAGTTCTCATGTAACTCTAAGCTAGTTCTACGCAATAACACGCATAGTAACTTGCAACCGCATTCTCGAGTGAGGTTGATCTCGAGTCTTGCGCGACAAGACAACATCATTAGTCTTCGTGCCACTACTGAGTGCACGCATCTCGTCTCTTCATAGTCTTCACGCTACTACCTGAGTGCGTGCTTGCTTGTTCTACGCTACGCGTAACAAAAACCACGTAGGTGGATGCTGGTATCTCTGAAAACTTCATGGTATCGATGAAACCAATGTAAGGCATCCTGGAACTTGGCGAGTATGTCGTCAGTTATGACATTGTGGCGCACTAAATAACAAATTTCCAGAAAAGCACAGAATGTGCGGATCATATCATCAGGAACATGTCCCTCAATGGCTGGCAGATATATCTGAGAGAACTCATTGAGCATGTGTAGTTACAAGGAAGCTGAGACAACAAACTTCATCAATGCTTTTGAGTCATCGCCGGTCCATTGGCTGAACCCACGGCCATCGGGGAATCTTCTGAGACCAGGAAATGGTGGCGCTGCGGCAATGCTGATTGGGTTTAATATAGATGTCAAGTCTAATTAATAAATGCACATTACCGGCAATCAATGTCAGCAAGCCGGTCTTTTGCACCGGTTGCACCATACCTCAGTTCGAGATATTTCCCGACCCATTCAATGAGGTGATCCTTGAATGCACCTTTCACCAGCTGGTGAAGGATATCTGGGGCCATGAGCTGACGAATGTCAGCACGGGGGAAATCTTCAGCGAACGGCTGTAAAGCAAACGAGAATAAGGTTTAAATTTGGAATTAATGCCCATGAAACATAACATACAATAACGTTAGAATCAATGCCCCATTTGCTCCACAAAATGCCGCTTGCAAACTCTTCTTCAAGTGCTGCAGTAAGCTCTGAGGTGCGTGGTTCACCACCGCCATCAAGATCATTAGGGAAAGCTATACATCTGTATTGAAATAAATAGTGGGGCTCGACAGGATTGAGGATTAACTGACCTTCCGCACCAGTCTTGTACAATACCAGCTAGAAGTACCTGTTCAGGATAGTCGGCGATGTAGGGTCCAAGGCTAAAGATGACATGATGAAAGTGGCGGTCAGGGAATTTCATAACTTGTAGTGTCGACATGCCAGGCTTGAGAGAGGAGAGGATTCATGACAATGCTACATGGAATAACTGTTTCTTGAAGCGTCGAAACAAGGGATCATCCGAGTATTTTTTCACCACTGTACCTTGCGTCAGCACAAGTGATAGCATGATCAAAAGTACTAGCCTTTTGGGATTGCAAGGAATGCAAGGAGCTCGACACCCCGGCGATGTGCACGGCGGACATTGTTGTGAATATTTCCTACGGAGAGGTAGACCGGCCAGTAATCAGCCTGACCAGTTCCAACAGTAACAGTCGTTTTGTCGCTTCCTAGTATAATCGGCACAAAGGTAGCACCTCTGGTCGACACATCCTTGGCAATTTTGTCCTATTCGACAGTAAATTCATAGTTGATTAAAGGCAAGAGCACACCGCACCGCTTGTAGCCAGGCCCAATCACCTGACATGAAGTTTTGATAGCGACGTTGAGAATTCTGGGGGCTGGTTTGGTCGGGGGACTAGTATGAGAGAGAGGGTGAGAAGGCTCCGTAGATGTGTTGAATGAGTAGGTGTGCACAGCGGACTGATGGTGTTTCAGACCAGGAACCGACTTGAACCAACGTCGACAATTTGCATATGGACAAGATATCCTGCAGGCGGCGAATGTACGGTGGTGGTGGGAAGCAGACAAGCCAGAATTCATTTGAAAATAAAGTGCAACAGTGGATGGATGGTGGATGGCAGAAGAGGTGGGGGGGACTTCAGAGATGTCACCGATCATGCCCAATCAATAAATCAATAATGTTGATCCCGAAAAAAAATTAGCGCACTTACTCAGTGTAAATGCACATCGGCTGGCGACGAGGTCCCGACAGTCTGGGCACTAAGCACGATGCGAACCCAAAAATTGGACAGGGACATCTCATTTGTCCGCGTGCACTGAAGGAGTCCTTTGTCAAAAAATTTCTCTCTCCGCCCTCCACTCACCTACCTTGTGTTCTTCAGGTTATGGCGTGCCCTGCAACACATTCAAAGAATGCCAGTCAGCGACCCGGCCAGGTTATCCTGGATACAGTGCAAAAGAGACGTACCTCAGAGCAAAAACAAACTGACGACGCTCAAGCTGAACAAGTGAGGCAAGAGCAAGCCGCCGTTCGCGAACAAGGCATCAAGCGGATCGCCGATATTATTGACCGTAACAAGCAAGTGGAGGGGGACATCCTCACTAACCCACCTAGGCCTCGACCACGCCTCGTGTTGAAGCCTCCCCGTGTCCAGCTCTCAGAGTTGACGACTTCTGAGCCACAAGACCCCAAAGAAGACACGGAGATGGATGAGGAAGAAGGTGGGGAGGTGGTTGATGTTGAGCAAGGGGATGTATTTGAGGACAAGCCTGAGGAAGAGCCTGAGGGTGAGAATGAAAGTGACCACGGTGAACTCACCCAGAAGAAGAGAAGAAAATGGACACAGAAGACTGTCACGCGCGAGGCTGTCCAGACTGCAAGAGGCACTCAGGAATCCGATTGGGGAAACTTGGAGGAGCGTGCTGAGAAAGGAAACCCATCAGTGTCAGTCATTTTCCCATCTCCATCAGCCATGCTTTTACTTACAGAAACAATTCTCTTCTACTGGGACTCTATTGACTACTATTACCGCCAAGACAGCCAAGCAGCAAGGGCCCGTTTGCAGGAATAACGGATTGGGCCGACAAGCTCGCATCATCAAAATCTCTTCACACCATTCTCGGTTCTCAATGCCCGATGGGCACCCGCTATGCAAAGTCTACGTCTACTACTGGCACGGGCAAGAAAGCTCCCCATGTCACTCCAGCTTCCACCACTCATCAGCATTGTAACATATTACTTACGACAACTTATGGTCACTTATGGCCTCACTAAGTAAAAATCAAGTAGAACGTGAATAAGTAAAGTTATACTTGTGTCAGTAGGTTCCACTTCTGGAACCTACTTGCTTGCTACTTATCATCGACTTACTGTCCACTTGAGCAAGTGAGATAAAAAGCAGATTATGATTTATAAGGTACAGAGAAGTGCGTAGATAAGTAGTATGGCACCACAACACGCCAACTACCATACGGTAAGTGAACGAAAAGCGGAAAACACTCACGTCGTGCTGGTGACCACGTCAGCACTCAAACAGGCTGAGCTCCTATCTTTGCCCCGACCTCGCCCTCACTCTGCATCTCCGTGGTCATCACCTGAAAAAGTCCTTGAACATCTTCAAATCAGCCTCCTTTTGCCGAATGAGTGAGAGCTGAACATACGGTGCAGAAATTCAGCGAACTGCTTCATTTCTCGAGGTCTGCATATTCAGATTGTCTTTTGGAGAAGATTGAACCTGCTTGGGGGCCACGAAGCATCTTGTGACTATAAACAGAGTCAGTTCCCAGTCGATGAAAAAAGTGAACACGTGCATGCTCACGTTGTGGTGGTAACGATGTCACAGTACTCAAACGGGTTATTCAGTTCCTGTGCCATGATGAAAGCATGCACAGACACCAGACCCGGCTTGCTTGGCCATGTCACACATGGGTGACTTGTCTGACGCGTTCGTGAGAAGGCTACTACATTACTGTGGCCTTGGGTAAGTAAAAAGAAAAAAAAATCAAGGAAGCTGAGGACTTAGCACGGGAGATGTCAGCAAGTAGGTTGGCAACGTCAGCGCCTGCAGTGCCTTGGTCCGAGTCATAGAATGGGGACTCGGACATTGGAATGCGAGAGTAATGGCTGTTGTGACTTGTCATCCCATTGTCATTTGTCGGACGTGCGAGGGTGAAGGCGGGGGCGAGGGGCGAGGGGCGAGGGGCGAGGGGCTGGATCCTGGTGAGTCCGGGTCATTGTCCCATCGTAGTTGTCATCATGTGGTGATGGAGTGAGGCAGAACCGCACAGACTGAGGGTGTGGCAGCACGGGCGAGTCAAAAACCCAACATCACGTGACTACACGTGATGACTTGCATGCACTGAAGTCCCTCAGTCTCTCGTTCTTCACTTCCACTGTGGTTGCTGATCGTGGTGAACGTTGTCGTACTTGTAGAAATAGATCAATAGACGCTAGGGTGATCTACTATACCTATCTCTCCAGATCCAATCTGATTATAAGCTGATGACAAGACAACACTGTCGATCAGATCAAACACTAGACAAATACTACAGAGATGCTAGTGAGTGAGTGGGAAACTTAACCAATTGGCGGTCCGGTTGTTCTTCC
>JBBPOE010000902.1:0-11377 GCA_038091295.1 Tylopilus felleus | reverse complement strand
TTCTTGGCTACAGACCCGCCCTCCTCTCCGCCGTCCGTGGCGGAGCCGCCACATTACGTGCCTCCCTCGAACGCGCCGTCTACACTTCGCTCATTCAAGGCAAGGGGACTCCCGCTCCCAAAGGCGACAGATACCAACGCCTTCTCACTTGGCCAGACGCCGTCAAATATGATTCCCTTTCCGTCTTCAAATCCGACGTTCGATTCCATCTCGGACTCGAGATCAACAACACCGAGAAGCGCATCAAGATGGCGACACAGAAAAAGTCCATACAGAACGTCATCCGTGGACTTCAGAACTGTGACGTCGCATGCAGGCCGTCCACCACGAACCCGCTCAAGAAGAGTACTCTCGTCCGCCCCGAAGTCGCAGACATGTTGGAGAAATTGATCGAAGTTCGTCCCGTCATCGTCGCTATCCTTCTCACGTCGCTGACCCCCATATACTTATCCCACGCTCAGACATTGAATCGTAGTGCCTACCTCGACCGTACTCCACACGCTGACTCAGAAGAGATCTTCAGGGACGGTATCCCCGATGAGGAATCATTGACCTTCGACTTCAAGCACAAGAAGATACTCAAATCGTCGTCCTCTCAGACCACCACAAAGTCGTCACCAAAGAAGTCCAGATCCGACGCACAGTCCAAGAATGACAAGTCCGACGATCTTCCGGACACCGACATGCCGTCTCTCTTTCCATACACTCAAGAGGTGCAGATGATCGAAAAAGAGACTCAAATCAGGAAGATATGGTGGAACACGTACGACAAACGTAAGTTCACTGGTTCTCAATTTTGCTCTCGCCCCCGTCTTCTGACATACACGTCTTGGCTGTTCCGCTAATCCTCATCGTAGTCTGTCACACCCATCACGTCGAGGACCATACCATGGACGAGGTACAACATACGCAGGACAACAATCCCAGCTCCACGACTGCAGGTCCAAGTCGGCTCCGCGACCAGGACACTCCCATGAAAGACGCAACTCAAACGCGTCAGACAGACGAGATCGCACCTACTGACATTGAAGACATCCTGGATGACATCCAATCACAGGTCGGAGATACGAATCTCTCTCAAAACGATGTTCATTCCCAGGACGCGATCATGGACGATGAAGATCCACCGTTCCCAACACCTGCTCAGAGACAGCGACCAAGATCTGTCGAAATGGAAATGCCTCCGAAACAATGCGTCGTGGACATGGACATCAACCTCGATAATCACGGCGGAGATCTTGTTCCAACCCAGCCCGCAGGCGATGATGAATACGATACCGGTGAGTACATCGACATCAAAATTGTTTCAATTTCCTCCTATCCATGGCCATCACTTCGTTTTCCATTTCTTTCGATGCCATCATGCCTGTCAAGTCACACTCCAAGTATTCGAATATTCCCGCAATTCGACATGCATGTCGAATTGCGGACATTTCATGGTTCCTCTATGTCTGTCTATGTTTTCGTTTACCGTTCCACTCACACTCACTTCATGTTTTCCCTCAATTCGACATGCATGTCGGATTGAGGACTTTACATCCTCTCCACATCCGTCGATGTTGTGTTTGACATCCCACTCACCCTGACTTCCTCATGTTTCCCGCAATCCGACATGCATGTCGGATTGCGGAGATGTCGTCGCATCTTCATATCCGTCCACCTTTTCCTCGCCATCCATCTCAATTGATATCCACACTATTTTCTCTCGTCTCTTCGTCATGTTCGCCTCGCTCATTCTCCAAAATCCTTCATTTCACCGCAATCCTACACCATCGTATATTTGCGCACATTCTTCACTTTGTCCATTCGTTCATGTTTTTCTTTCCATTTCCGTTGCTGACCATAACCCTAATTCCCTTATATAGACACCATTGGTGGAAGTATGTCTTCCTTCTCATCCATCCCCTCCCCTCGTCATGTTCTATCTCTGACTCTTCATCCATTCTCTCCACACACAGATCTTGCCGTCAAGTTGACCATACATCCTCGTCCTCCATCAAAACCCCCCCAGGACTTGCCCTCAACTACCACCACCGTCCCTCCCCCCGCTCGTCATTCCATGGCTCGTCGCAACAACCCCAAACCTTGTATGTCCCTCCATTTTTCACTCGCCTACTACTACTGCTACTACTACCCTCACTCCTCCCCTCCCTATCTCTTCCAGCCCATCCTTCCCCTCTACCCCGCATCGTCCCTGCATCCTCCTCCTCCTCCTCCAAACCCCCCGCTTCCTCCTCCTCTCGTACAACCCGTCGCCCCGCCCCAACCTCGACAACCATGGCTAGCGATCGTCCCTCCACCCCCGTCAACACCTCCACCACAGCCGCAGCCACGAAGAAGAAGAGAGACAAGTCTTCCATAGCTAGTCGTAAGTCCGCCCTCCCTCTCTCCTTCACTCCATTCACTCCACCACTTCCATCAGCCGAAAGCGCTCGCGCTTCAAGGCCAGGAAAACGTCCCAGACAACGTAACACCGACAACCCCAGCTCCTCCGACCTCTCCTCCGCCGACAACGACGACCATCCCTCTCGATCCGATGTCCCCGAAGACGACATCGATCATCCACATCGACCCGACCCTCCACCCAAATCCAACGCCGCCCCCACCTCGGCCCGTGATCAGGAAGCAAGTCTCGCCCTCGCAAGGTCTGCTAGACACTGGAGTTGATCCTCCACCTCCCTCCTCCATCGTAGTACCGTGTGTTCCTCCCAGTCCTCGTCTCCCCCCGGCGGGTTAGGTCGTAGTACTCCTCGTACATAGTCATCCTCACGACGTCCTTGCTTCTCATGCGCGTAGTAGCCTCCGTCCCTCCCACATATATATACCTTCATTTGCCTTTTTCTTTCAACATCAATCAGTCCCTTCGTCTGCTCTCCATCCTTTTCAACCCTCGCCATCACCGTGTCACATCCACAGTCACCCTCCATCCACCGCTCTGTGTCTCCAACTTCAACTCTATGCGCCAAACTCACTTACTCTCACATGTGCTACGATCGTGATGACATCATCATCGCCACTCCATCTCTATCTCCTTCCAAGTCCTCCTTCCTTCACTCACCCTTCCCTAGATCCTCATATCCACGTCATCACCCTTCTTCCTCCGTTTCTCGATCACCGCTCACCATCCTTCTCTACCTCCTCAGTCATCCCTCTTTCTCCGATCACCATACATTCACAGTGTCATCGCTGACCACCGCCACACAGATCTCCCTACCCCTCGTCTATCAGCTATCATCTCCTCCTCCACTTCACACATTCTCTTTTTCCTCCTTCCCTCTCCATCCTCACTCACTCCTCTTCTCCAGTCACTCCCTTCCTTATCACCTCCCAACATCCTCTTCGCCCTTCCATCTCAGTCCTCCCTTATCTCTCCCTCACTGACACCGTGATCGCTTACCAACTCTAGGTCCGATCCAGACCCTCGTCCTTGCTCCGTCCCGCTTCAACCGACCCAACTCTATTCATTCATTTTTCTGGACCCTGCCCAGCTCATATCCTCCTCCCGCTGACCCTTGCCCAAACAGTGCCTGACTTGCACAATGTCCCTCGCCCTCTTTCTTTTCGTCTTCCCTTCCTTCCATTCCATCCACGCCTTCCTCCCAGTCTTCACCTCCTCCCCAAGTTTGCCATCCACCACCGCTTCCTCACCATGGACTACCACTTCCTTCCCGTTCCTCCCAATCGCCATCCGTCAGTCTCCCTTGCTTTTTTTTTTTTCTTCCTCTTCCACTTTTCCTTCTTCTCCCTGCCCTCTCAGCCTCCAACTTCGAAGTTCAGGCCTCTCTCTCCTATCTTATACACATACTCTTTCGTCCTTCACCCTTCCTTATCACTTGCTCACGTTGTTCTTTCTTTTTCATAGCGAGCCTGAGGATCACGACATTCTAGATCTTCACAACGCCGCCGACATCAATTCTGACAATGAACACCATGACGGTCATCATCCAGACCTCCCAGTCGCACTCGCCGCTGCTCCTCAGGCCCTTCACGTCGGATTCGACTCTGATTCCAATGACGATGATACCTCCGATTCCCTAGCAGACAACCTTCCTCCCCATCATCGCGTCGACCCCTTCTTCAACTTGGATCAATACCCCGACGACGACAACTCGAACGCCCCCCGCCATGACCTCCTCCCTCGCCCAGGTCCTTTCGACGTCGCCCACAACCTACCTCCCCATCATGCAGAGGATCCAGTCGACCAGGCCATCATCAGAGAGAACATCCTCAGGTACACCAACCCTCGTCACCAAGACAGGGATTACGCCCTCGAGTTCCTCCACACCCTTCCTTACTCAGAACCACTCACCCTCTCCGACCTTCAGAGGTTCTATGCCAACAGGAACCCTCGACACGCCATCGCTCTCCTCGACAGACGCAACCACGTCCTCATAGACAACCACTTCACCCTCGATGTCAAACATCACGACGTCCTCACCCGCGTCAGCACCCATTTTCTCGACTTCACCTTCTATCTCGGCGCTCGCATCGGTCTCGACGCCCTCCTTCCTCCAAGGAACGTCCAGCCTGCCCACAATTGGCACATCGAACTCACCTTCATGCGCATCTTCAAACTCTGGCCAGACACCCGCATTCATCTCCCTTTCTCCACCACAGGTCGCATGCTCCACCTCGGAACCCTCGGTCAAGAAGACGTTTGGATCGCAATGATCCCCCGTCCTCTCCTCGATCAACCGGACGCCCCATCATACATGTCCCCTCTCGACGCCCCCTCCTCCGCCTTGACTCCAGAGCACGCCAACATGCTCGTCATGTTTTTCACTTTCGTCTTCGCCCGCATCAACTTTCAGGACATCGTCTGTCGCCATCCATATCCAGTTCCTCCCACAAGGGACAACATCAACAACTTCAACGCTACAGATCTCTTGTGAGTCTTCCACCCAAGTCTGCCTGACATGTCTTCAGACTTGGACATCTTCAATCCACTCCCAAATCTAATTCCTTTTTTCTTTCTTTCTTTCTTCTGCCCTCCAAAAAAAGTGGAAGGCTTGGAGAGCGTGACAGAAGGATCCAGTTGACCCTCCAAGAAACTAGACTACTCCACCAAACCATACGACAATGTTGGGACCGCTGGGTCAGAGAAGCACCCGAATCTTGGAAGACCGACGGTTTCCTGGAGAACAACGCCCCCGTCGCATGTACCATACGATACGGACAGAACCAGCCCATCTGCATCCGAGATGGCGACCCAAACGAAGAACGCGAAAACTGGAGGAGAGACAGATGTCTCTCCAACCTCCGCCTCGTCGCTTTCTCTATAGCACACCACATCGAGTGAGTTCACCATCACTTCAAGTTCTTCTCCCGTCCGAGTCGCTCGGCTGGCCCCCCCCCTCACGCTCACGCTCACCCTCGTACTACTCCCAGATTTCAAAAGATAGAAGGCGACCAATGGCAGCCGATCAACGGTCGTGCTCTCCATACCGAACATGGAGAACTTTACGACCTTCCCTCCAACAATCCTGACCGTCGTCAGGTCAATCTTCGCCGCAGAGCAGAGGACGTCAATCATCACGTCCCGGTCTACAACAGGAAGGGTTTCCGTGTCGTCCGTCGCATTCCCACTCGAATACGCTGTTCTGGTGGCTTGGTCAACCTGAGGGAGGTCCACAGACTATTTCCTCCCTTAGACCCCGATGACCCTCAGGCTCGTGGCCATCCTTCGCGCGCATCCTACGACACTTATCCTCTCGCATTCACCCGACAATTCGGCAATGTCCAGGCCAGAAGGACAGCAGAGCCCTTCGACTGGATCCTCAACAAGATCAACCATAAGCTTCAGCCTCAGCCTGCGGTCGATCCCGAAGACCCCCATGAGCATCTCTTCAACGAGGATGCTGCCAGAGGCGCTCCCATCGTCAAAGGCTTGCATGCTCAGATCTACAACCAGATCTCCCATCGAGTCAGAAATCAGACTCGATTCCATTACGTACAGCTCGGCCTCGCCACCACAGTCCTTGGAGGTGCTTCTGTCGCCGACTCCTCCACGGTGAACAAACGCACCTTCGAACAGCGCAAGCAACACTGTCACACCTCCCTGCCTCACAGACGCTTCGAGACTGCCCTCGACGGTGCCAACCAACCCCAGGCTGTCAGGTTCGAACAGACCTACGTCGTCGAACTCCACCGCCTCCCCCCTGAGGATAGGTCTGGAGAGTAAGTCACCATCCATCGTGATCCCAACATCGACATCTTTCCTCATCTTCTCCGTCTCTCTCTCTCTCTCTCTCTCTTTCTTTCTTCTCTCTCCATGTATTCTATTTTATTTTTCTTGTTCGTTTTTACAACCTTTCGTCTCTCTTCGTGATCTGAGTCTAAGTCTGACTACCTCTTTGCTTGCAGTGTCCTATACCAAAAGGTTATAAAACAGATATGCAAGCACGTGACACATCCTCAAGTAATGGATCCCATCAAGAACTGTCTCCAGCCATTCGTCCCCGAGGTGTGCCCTCTTCTCTTCTCTTTCCTAACCCCTCTCTCTGTCGCTGTCTCTCATGTTCATATTTCAGGTCATACCGAAGCTATTCCAGTGCACGACATACCCAATCACCAGCTTGATAGAGCTGGTATGGCGAGAAAGCTGGCAACATGTGCGGAACAACAAACCCGTCGATCCCTACATCATCGAATTCATGTCCACTCTGGAACGGTCCTTGAATTACGCACACACCGGATCTGGAAAAGTCCTTTCAAAGAAGTTGATGGATCCGTTCTACCTGTCCCTAGGGATCGTTCACGACGGATTTCCATGCCTGAACAAGAAAATGGTGTCCTTCGCATCCATGCTGACAGGCAAGCTGCTGTTGAACACTTCCCTGTGGCCTCGTATCCAGCCCAACGGACAGCCTGCGATGTGTTCCGAAAGATGTCTTGTGTTGACGTATGGGGAACATCTTGCTCAGGTGTGTCATCTCGTCGTGCTGGTCATCGTGACGATCATGACTGAAACCTAAGTTCTCTCTCTCTCTCTCCCTGTGCTGGAACCGTGACTGGCAGATTTCAAGGTCGAGGCTGACGATCAGGCATGCTGTCGACCATCCATTGTTGAAGAACGCACGCAACCAGCACACAGACCTAAGTGAGGTCGCAAAGCATGTGTTCGAGGTATGCCTGCTTGGATACATCGAGGACGTGAAGAGGCTGGTGTCGGAGGCCGTGCGTGCAGAGATCAAGGCGTTGAACGAGGGAGGTTCACTGATCGCAAAGATGAACGCAAAGCGACGGCAAGAGGCTTTGAGGCTGTGGCTGGCAGAGAGTCACCCTTTGTCGTGCGACGAAGGTGTGCTGTCCAACCTGTTCGTCGCGGTGAACCCACAGAAGGAAGGCACGCGAAGGACGGTGTCTCTGGTCGAGCCGACGTGCGGTGCGAAACCGTTGAGCTTCTTTACGGACATGGCCTTCGAGCAGGCGAAGAAGAAGAAGAGAGAGCTTCCGTTCGTTCAGAATGGCATGTTCCAAACGTTTCTCGCCACGGCCATAGATGAGGTGGAGCGGATCATGATAGAGATGGACCGGGCGCGTTTCGTGGACCCGGCGAACGACGATGGTCTGCAGGAGGGGGGGACCAGGACGAACATGGAAAGGCTCAAGCCTCTGCTGTTGGGAGCTGCGGAGAAATTGCAGATACACCACACGGCGTGGTGTGCGAACCCCATTCCTGGCGCTCGAGGACGACGGAGCACGCTGATCGTGCACACCGTGTGGTTGCAGTTCAACAGGCCGGAGACGAGACATGGGATGGGGGTGACAACGAGGATGGCAGTGCGACTGGGACTGACGGATCAGGAGATGGACGACCTGATGGTGGAGGAGTCTTCGGAGCTTGCGTCGGAGAAGTCTTCGAGGAGCGCATGGTCGGCTGTCAGCTACCGGATCTCGAGCTATCACAAGATATTACATAAGACTGTCCTTCCCATGGAGTGGTCTATCGACAACGCCACGATCAAGAAAGACCACGTGCTGACGTTGGAGGCGTACGAATGGGTCAAAGACAACTATGACGCATCAAAGCCGTTGCATTGTCTTGCGCTATTCATTTCGTTGGTGTTTTGCGGGATACTTCCGAAGTCGTTCATGACGATCCACAAGGGTTCTGGAGATAACATACCCCTCGACAAGGTGGAAGACATCGCGGCGAGTTCACCATGGGTGGAACGGTCTGGAAAAAAAGGATCGAAGGAAATGAATCCGTTCATAACGATGGTGACAGCGTTCGTGATCGCGGTGGCGGACGACAGGTCACCTGTGAGCAAAGCGCTGCAGCGGATCTCCAGCAAACGTGCGTCGAAAGAGGTGACTAACCAGGTCAGCCATTTCATGAGCAAGCATTGTGAGTGATGTTTCTCTCTGGGGATCGAAACCAATAGGTGGTCACGATCGTGTTCACAGCTGCGAAGGGGATTACGCTTGCGAACGTCTTTCTGAGATTCCGCCTTGCGTACCCAGTGACCGGGCGTGCTTTGGCGAACGGACGGTGGTTGACAGACATGTTCCCTAAAGAGGAGGTGTTCATCAGGAAGCTGTGGTTGCGGGTGAAGAAAGAGCTTCTGGCTGATCGTGAATATGGTTCGTGGAATGCGGTAGGGCATCTGGCAGGAACGCACACTGCAGAAGAGCTTCTTCGAAACAATTGGGTAAGGACGCGATCTGTGCCAAACGGACCGAATGGCCCTCTGGATGGATTCTTGGGGAGGAAGCGACCTCGAGACGACGATGACCTCGAGATCATACATCAGGTCCCTGAAGCGAGTACGTCCGGGAACGTGCGTATGCGTCGAGTGCGATTCGCGGATGGAGTGTAGACCACAATGAGGTGTTCCAACCTAGTGACTACATGCGATGCGTTCAGTTCAAACTGTAGTCATACGTGATCAGAGCGTTACATAAATCTCATCTCTCTAGATATAGGAGATCCCACTAGCGTACAAGATCGTAGATGTATTTAATGATTGTTAAATAACGTAATTACATATGACACAATTCCCCGCAATCGTACATGCATGTAGAATTGCGGGGATATTGAATTATTTTAAACTGATAGATTACATATCGTGTGATGTACCGCAATCCTGCATACATGTAGAATTGCGGAGATAATCAGGTTTTTACACGTTGATTACATATGTCGTGATTCACCGCAATTCTACATACCTGTAGAATTGCGGAGATATTGAATTATTTTACATAAATTAATCACTTATGTTGTGATTTCCCTCAATCCTACAGGTATGTAGGATTGCGGAGATATTTAATTATTTTAACACATAAATAAATAATTATATATATAATCTCATTCACTGCAATTCTACATGCTTGTAGAATTGCGGGAATATTTGGTTATTTACATATGATGTGGAATCAGATGCCGTGTTATGACGCATGACATCGGACATATTTAACTCATCACATATATCATATGATATTGATTTCACCGCAATTCGACAGATACGTAGAATTGCGGAGATATCGATGTTATACAATATCCAGAAAATGATTCAAGTGACACGTGGTACCCATCAGCTATTTATGATCAGATCTCTATCTCCATCTCCGATTTATATCCTAATGAGATCTGCCACATCCACATCTTGGTATGTGGCATCCGTGTGGTACATCGGCGATATGAGATCAGATCTGGACCTCGTGTTCCGATGGAGACAATACATTTTCGGTAATATTCGATTGACCGAATCTACCAGATCTTCACATATACAAGACGGTCGCTTGTGGACACACTCCCACTCCCACTCCATCCTCACACGTCCTCTATCAATCATTCCATCACGGCCAACTATGCCTCCGCAGAAAACGAAACAATCAAACCCTGACACTACAATCGATCCCGATGTCTCTACATCAGACGCGACAAGGTCTACAACCAGAGGTGTCAACCCAAAGGTCGTTGAGCATTATGAGCTCGAAGAACGAGCAGAAACGGCTCTCCTCGGGTACGCTATTATGGACATCATGTCTTGACAAGTCATCTTTGGACAGTGGAACCCGCGACGTCTCAATCCGGAAGAGCAACGCGCACTCGTAGATTCGTTCAATCGGAATGGCCTCGACAGGTTCAAAGTCGAATACGCCATTCCCCTCGTCATCTCCAAGTCAGCGATCGACCTGTCAAGTCTTACCTCGAGATCCCAGATTCATTCTCAAAAACCGGATGGATCACACCTCAAGCCGATCGTGTTCACGCCGGACCCTCCCCTCCAACTTTTCCTTGCAGGTGGTCGCCATCGCCATGGTGCTCTCGAAGAATGGGTTCAGTCCCAGACCTTACAGCTCAGCCAACTGAAGACGGAACTCAAATCTCTCGAGAAGGTCGTCTCAGAATCCGAAGATCACAAGCAGAGTCTCATCGAAGATCTCAATGCGCGCATCGCTCTGTATTCAAACATCGTCAATACGAATGGGCAGTGGGCCATCGCCGTGTACGACAAAGGTACGTCCTATGCAAACTATCGCTATCACCCATGTCTCTATACCTCCCTTTCAGAGTTGGTAGTCAGATCCGACGGCGATGACTCGCTCGCGATTCACCTGTCGACCAACCAACGCGTCCATTCGTACAAAGAAACCGCAGAAGAGGGCGTCCTCCAAACGTTCAAGCTCATGCGCTCCAAGAAGCAAGACTGGCGTGACTGCGTCCTCCCCAAAGGTGTTCGTTCGAAAAGTATCGCTCACAAGATCAACTCTCTTCTTCAACAGGACTATATCTGGTCATTCTGCGATGCCGTCGTCACCACCCACTCCACGCACTTCGTGCATTCGGACATGTTCAAAATTTCGTCTCTTCATGGAAACTTTCTGTCTCCTTACGGTGGTGTGAGTGCTCCTCGTCGTCAAATCCTTCTTTCTCAGTCTCAGTCGCTCATGTCGTCATGCCACAGCTCTTGTCGTATATTTCTGTCGCCATGGAGAAACGTCTTAGACTGTGCTTCAACGCCGCGACCTGGAATGAAGATGACATCAACGCCGACATGCGCACCCTTCATATTTACAACGATCCGGACGACAAAGACATCGTTGAAGAGAAACGTCTCGCGTCCACGCGCCTTCTAGCCAAATATCGTTCCCTCCTCCAGGAGACCCCCACCGTCGATGCCATCACCGACGAGATCAGAGAGGCGATCGACGACGCCTTCAAGACTCACCTCGCGTCGTCTTCCGTGCGTACCTCCTTCGCTCAGAATGACGACGACTGGAACGCACCCTTCGCATCGTACGCGGACGAAGTCGTCTCCAAGCTCAATGTCATCGTTCAACACATGGAGCAGTCCAACCGTCTATCCAGCTCCAGCGACGAGATCAAGTCCGCATATCGTTCGTGTGCGTCCAAGGCTCAGCTCGTCCT
>JBBPOE010000901.1:0-11435 GCA_038091295.1 Tylopilus felleus | reverse complement strand
CACCACCAGGAGTGGCTCGAAAGATAGTCGAATGACACTCACCTCCCTGGTTCCCTCGACTTGCGACGGATTGATCTAATTGCACGTCTTAGCAAGGCCACATCGACACACATCGACATAGATCCATACCTTGTTCCCATTGCCATCAAAGATCTCTGGGTTTTCTGTGGTGTTGCAGATCGCTCGAAGAATGGTCGTCTTGCCAGCGTTCACGCGCCCCATGATAAGAATCCTGAAGCGGCCAAACTTTTCCTGGAGTTTCCTGAAGTCGTCTGTATCTTCTGTCGACATTCTGAGATGGTGAGCGTGAAGAAGAGTGCGGTTTGAGTCAAAGGTTCTCGGTCAGTGGTGAAAGCAAGAAGCCTGAGATGAGGGCCTGCTGCCTTATCGATAAGACATCGAGAAAACAAGGTTCGGCCGCCAGCGTCCTAATTCACCCGAATCCTATATGGCAACTCCTCACCACGCCAAAATGAAACATCGGCGTCTATCACGACCAGCGAACGTGAGCGGTTCGCTGTCCAATCCAGCACATCCACATGACATTAGAATTTGATTAGAATAGTAAGGTTTCGCTCATTACAAGATGATATTGACAAAGGAAGCTGGGTGCATTTCAAGCTGAGAGGATCCCTACTCCTGGTGGCCCACGTGTCTGATCTCTCACCACTTATCGATTTCGCCTCGTCTCCTCCCACATCCCTGACAGAAAAAGGCGGGTCGACCTGGTTAATGGTCGGAAAGGGAAAGGTGTACCGTCAGCACGCCTCAAACAATTGGACGAAGCGCAAACCAACTCACCACAAATGCAAATCCAGAGACTAAAAACCTCTTTTTCAGAACGCCCTTCTTGCTAGCACTGCATCTATGTACCAGCTCTCCCTGAAAAAACTCTGGGCGTCGGTTTCCGCCCTTCTTGGTGATCTACGAGCCGTCATATCAATATCTGCGACGAAGGTAGATTATGGATCGTTCATAGAACAAAGTGTTTCTCACCGTCCGCGCTTTGTCCTTACGCAGGCCGAAGGCTTACCACCTGATGCCACATACTGGCTTGTCTGTCTTCACGAAGTGCTACCAAAGGAAAACATTGACTGACAAAGAAGAACAACGATTCCACACAGGCTACGAGGATAACATTATGAGTATGAGTATGATCAGATCATTCGGTTCACTCACGTTAGTCCCATTCAGAATGTCAGAAATTGCAACGATTCCGGCAACATCGTTCGATCATTCCTTCCTGGGATTACCCAGCTCATCAGCGCATCCGAATCATCCAGGAAAAGAGCAATCGTACCTCGAGTCTAACTCATATTCGTCTTTAGTTCCCCTCCAGCTTGATCTCGGTTTCGGCGAGGAGTTGCTCGTCGCGCATGATGTTAACGTCAAGTTCACTAGTGTAGCGCGTTGTGGGTATCCCGGTGGTCTGTAGTCGCGTCCGGTGTACTTGTGCAATGGGTACCGTGTGGTTCAACTATAGTGAATGGATCTCGGAATTCCTAGCGCCACTCGAGCTTTCGAGAGGGAGAGTTTTGACCTCGCGAATGCGAAATCCAAGTTGGCGCCATGGGAAGGTATATGACCGTGACGTAACAGCCATACGTCACGCCACGTGCCTGCCACTGGCCGACACGGACAAAGTCTTGACTCTTTAACCCCGAGGACGGCAGCGACCTCCAACACCACCCACTGCCCCTTATGCAAGAAGCTCTTGGTCAGCCTCTCAAGGCGTCTACGGAATTACGCAACAATCAGGTTCGCGTTGAAGTTGAAGGATCGCCAAAACTCGTCCCTCCCTGATTTTCTTGCTAGCGATTACTAACCTCGGATGAATACCGCTTGGTTTTTCTCAACTACATACCTTGATGGCTTCCTTCCAGCATATCTCCGGATCGCAGGGTCAGCGAGTACCGTCGTTCAATGAACCATCCAACAGGGATTTTGCTGAAGCTCGGACAATAGCCAGCGAGGACAAAGACTCGAACTCAAGTTTTCACATCCGTAGCCTCAACTCAGGTGAGTCCTATAGGTCCTGATACAGGGTGCCACTAAAACCACGTGGTTACCACAACCTAGGTTCTAAAATATCAGTGCGTGCCCTGCATACACCTTACCATTGCTTCTGACCTTGAACATTGACGTGCAGGGACCATCGGCAGATTTTGACGATCCCAACCTCGACACAGACCAAACTGTCGAGTTCGATGACGATTCGCCATATCCAGAAGTCCGTTCTGCAGTAGCCAACACCGACGATACGACGATACCAACCATGACACTCCGCACTTGGGTGCTCGGTCTGACCCTCACGGTCTTCATGGCTGGCATCAACCAATTTCTCTTGTTTCGATACCCCAACGTACCCATTGGAGCTACCACAGCTCAGTTGGTTTCGTTTCCGCTTGGCTCTGGCCATCATGCGTTCCTCGAAAACGGATATTCGGTCTATCATCCAATCCAGGTCCAATTTCTATCAAAGAACATGTACTGATAACGGTCTGTATCCTATAATTAGTCGGTTTCTTCCAATTTCCAGTCCGTAATCACACTTTCATAGATCATGGCCTCAGTTGGAGCAATCCCGGCTTACGCAGTGAGCATCAGCTATTTTTATGTGGAAGAAGTACCACGCATGAATGGATCGAGCTTCTAGACCGAAATTCTAGCTGTAGAAAGGGTGTACTACAATTAACATTACAGTTTCAGCCGCACGCTTCTCTCTCTGGACATTCCTTTGACTGATGCTCTTTTATCACGCAGAGAAATGGTTTTAGTCATGTCTGCACAGCTCATTGGCTTCTCAGCGCTCATCAGTTTCTTGTATCCCCCTCAAACATGATATGGCCGACGACACTCGTCACCTGTACATTGTTCAATACGCTGCATTCGCAACAGTATGCGGGGAGTGGTTTGTTGGGCAGTATGAGCCGCAAACGTTATGCATCCACCGGATCCTTCCTCTGGTGTGAGTCCGTAACCTTTTGCACTGTTGGCTTGGAGATGAAAGCTAAAATTGTTGGTATGGGCAGACTTTTTCCCTGGGTATCTCTGTGGATGTTGTTTTGAGATCGCGTTGCTCATACGACCAAGACTGATGACTCCATTGAGAATAGTCAAGCATTGTCGTATTTCCCGTGGGTTACTTGCATATGGCCTAAAAATGCAGGTGAGTTCATGCGGTTCTCGCTTCTGATCGCACAGAAGTTCAAACCTAGCACTGGGAAAAGTTGTTGCTCAATTGTTTGGGTATGATGCGTCCTGGATTCTTTCTTTTTATGTTGCTTTGAGGTTCATTTGCTGTCAACAACTTGAAGTTACGTTGCACGGGATGGCGAGTATGACAACAAACGAGGCACAATTCAAGATGGGTATGAATGGATGCTTACAGGGCATGTGGGGCCAAATTGCGTGCATGTATTGGTCAACGTGATTATATCCAATGAGAATTGACGACATTGAATATATGGATACATTGGTTCGCCACTGGCCACACCATGTACGCCTCCTGCAATCCTTGCTCAGACTTGCTCGCTCACATTCATGAACTCAGTGCAAAGGAAGCTGGGTGTGTTTAAGCCGAGAGGATTCCTTTCCCATGCCTTCCCCGGCGTCTGACCTCCTACTACTCATCGATTTCGCCTCGTCGCCTCCTCCCGCAGCCCTCACAGAGAAAGGCGGGTGGACCTGGTTAACGGTCGGACTCCGGAGAGGGAAGGGTGTACCTTCAGCATGCCTCAAACAATTGGACGAAGCGCACACCAACTCACCACAAATGCAAATCTACACAGAACGCCCTTCTTGCCAGCACTGCATCCATGTACTAGTTCTTCCTAAGAAAATTCCGGGCGTGGGTTTCCGCCCTTCTTGGAGATCTACAGACCGTCATGCCGATATCTGCGGTGAAAGTAGGTCACTGAGGGATCGTTCATAGAACAAAGTGTTTCTCGTTGCCCGTGCTTTGTCCTTACGCAGCCGAGTCGGAAGGCTAACACATATTGGCTTGTCTGTCTTCAAGTTCACGAAGCGCTTTCAAAAGAAAACATTGACTGACAAAGAAGAATAACGATTCCACACAGCCTGCGAGGATAAGATTGTGAGTAGGGTCAGATACACCCCATTCGGTTCACTCACGTTAGTCCCATTAACAATTGCAACAATTCCGGCAACTTGAATATCGTTCGATCATTCCTTCCTGGGATTACCCAGCGCATCAGCGCATCCGAATCGACCAGGAAAAGAGCAGTCGTACCTCGACTCTAATGCATGTTGGGCGTCTTTAGTTCCCCTCCAGTTTTATCTCGCTTTCGGCGAGGAGTTGCTCGTCGCGGATGATGTTAGCGTCGAGTTTAGTGTAGCATGTTGTGCATATCCCGGTGGTCTGTAGTCACCTCCAGTGCACTTGGGCAATAGGTACTGTGGGATTGAACTACTATCCCTTACCCCCAGTTCGGCGGTCACAAATTACCACGCATTGTCACGGATTGTCACATGACTGAGTTCAGATTCTGCCATAGGCTACGAGTGACAGCTACAGTACAAAGAGCATGTATTGTACCTAAATGATGGACCTGTGGGTGGATCTTGATGAGTCGCTGACTTGGAAGTGTGAACGACGACCAGATTCAAGTTCTGGGTTATGGAGAATTTGCTCAGCAAATACGACCGCATTAATGGTTTTGTGGGTCCCGTCAGGGAGTTCCTCGACAGCAGGCTCCGTCCGGGTCTCACACTTTGTGTCCCTGGTAGAAGCTCGCTGTCCTCGACAGCCTGCCATTATGATTGCCAGCGACGTGTCCCTCAATGCGTGACTTGTTGAATGATCACGTCGGCCGCCGTGTCGAAGTCACTCATTTGAAACTCCGCTTCGGCAAGTATTCGGCGAGTGACAACTGCGTGACAAAGGCCAACTGCACGATCTCAAGAACTACTGTGTTATTTTTGCTCGTTCAACTTCGTAGACACAGGTATAAAAAACATATATGTGTGAGGTAGAATAGCAAAAATGTTGTGTATTTTGTATAGTGCCGAACTGGGGGTAGGTGCCGAACTGGGGGTAAGGGATAGTATAGTGAATGGTTCCTGGAGTTCCTAGCGTCATTCGAGCTTTCGAGAGGGGAATCGTCTTGCAAGACACGACAGGATGGCGTCTTGCAACAACTCACACGTGATGCAACACGAACCTGGGAGTCTTGCAGGGCGCGACAGGATGGCATCTTGCAACAATCCAAATGCAAGGAGGGATTGTCTTGCAAGACACAATGGGATAGATCACTGTCTTGCAATATCCGTGCGCGATGCAACACCACGGGAGGGACCGTCTTGCAAGACACGACGGGATGGCGTTTTGCACAACGGGACGTCTTGCAATATCCACGCGTGACGCAATATCTCACAAGAAATCGAGCAGGACGCAATGATCGAATTTCATGCAAAATGGTGTGAACGTAATGATCGCAAATGTTGCAATAGAGGCCCAGAATCTGGTGTCAGGATGACCTGACTCTCAGGTGCAATGCATCTGGATGAAGATGACTAACGGGACCTGTTGAAGAGTTGCAGAAGTCGATGTCGTAAACTTGAAGCTCGTGACGGGGTACCGTGTGGTGTTGAAGTACTTTGATGCGATCATAACGAGCCCGCTGAGCCGCCTGGGCGACATGTACAATAATCTCCTTGTTCAAGGTCACTCTATCGTCCGTTTATGTTTTCACATCCGTTCAGGATTGAAATATTGAGAGCGCAATGAATGGTTAAATACACGTACTCCGGTTAGTGTGACGTTTTACATGGCTTGACTCGCATAAGCGGGGGCAGCTTCAGGCTGGAAAGCACGCAGAACGGTTTCCTTGTCAAAGATGATCATATGACTGATAAATAGTCAAGTCTGTCAAGTAACAGACGTACAAGGTCCTCCAGCGGACGTAACTCAGTGGGCGTGGAGGATTTCCGAATGATCCATTTCGTTTTTTCGTTACGCGATCCTAGTGATCGCGTCGACTTCCACCCGTTGGAGACTTGGAGTGAGTCATGTCTATTATGTAATACCCTGGCTTGGTTTTTCTTTCCTGAAATTCCCTGTCTTATTTTATGATTGGCTAAGACCATCATGATGTCCCGCGCCGGTGTCTAACGACGAATGAAATTTGCCAATGACAGCTTTGCATCATACCACGGAAGTCAGCTGCAACACGTAGTGCAACATCCAATCATGGCTTAGACGACTTCATGCTTAGCAGTCCCACTCAAGAAACCGGAAGATTTCTTGAAATTTGAACGCGTCCGAAGTTTGCATCACGGACGCGACGGGTGAGTTGAACCTGACTCGAGCCAGCAGTAAGTAATCTTATTTAAGCTGTCACTCGCAAGTTGTAGTCTGTCATCGACGAATGGCTCGCCATGTCGTGATCATCGCAGAAGGATAGGTCTATTTACACGACGGTACACACTAACCTTGTAGAAGCATCTGAAAACATCCAGGACCCTCCCTGCAAGAGGCGTAATCCCAAGTACGGGATTCCTGAGGAGCAACGACTATGTATTACATCGTCGATTCCGACATCAACTCTTTCAACAGGCCTTGTTCCATCCGAGGTATGAACTCCACACTGAAGGGCGCTGCACGTGAAATACCACTGTCTGTGTAATTATCCACATCGATCGGTGCATCAGGTTTCTCCAGGATACGGAAAGACCAAAGCAAGAGTGCAAGATTGATGTACAACGACTTGTTCGCAAAATGCTCCCCTGGGCATACTCTATGGATGACACCGTCTGGATTAAACCAATGACTGGGAAGCGATGGATGAAACGTACCTCCTACCGAAGCCAAACGGGTAGGAGTTCATGTCATCCCGGAGCCGACCGCTGTTGTCAATCCATCGCTGGGGATCAAAACTTTCGGGTTCGGGGAAGGCGACAGGATCTTGAGATATAGCCCTAGGTGATAATCACAATTCAGCATTTTCACATGGAGAAATAACGACCATCATCACCAGTGACATCCAATGACAGTTGCGCCCGCAGGAATGAGGTGGCCCCTCTGTTATATTGCTCCGTTCAGCACAGGTATTCCATTCGCTGGATGATGAGCAACGTACCCAGACAATATCCTCAGTGGCACGGTGTGGAACTCCTGTAGGAAAGTACAGTTAATCTCGTCATCCGCTCGTTCTACAATGCGCTCACCGAAAGGTACAGGAGGTCTCCAACGGAGTGCTTCCAGTACGTATGCACGGACTTGAGGAAGCGACTCAAAATCTTCCCAGGTAGGCACTAATCCAATGTTGCTAGACATACACGAACATCAGAACGTTAAAACTTACTTCTATCTTTCCCGATCACCATATCCAGCTCGTCTTGAACTCGTTTTTGCGCTTCCGGATGACAGGCGGCGGCCAAAACCATAGTTGTGATGGAAATCGCGGTCTTGTGGAAATAAGGTTAGTTCAACAAACGTTATAATCAATCGATCGGGGCATGCCGTCTCTGATCCAGCACTAAATAGGTTTCCAGCGAGATAAGCCATCTCATCTCGCGAGAGCCCATGTTCGTGGGTGTGTTCTAGAAGTGTCCTCATGAATGAACTGCCCCCTTGATTTGTTTCCTGCAGTTATTGCGTGCCCGTCGTAAACCGAGCTCAGTTTTTGCTGATTAAACTCGAGCCTACCATTTCCGATCGAACGCGGTCCATTTGACTTCGGAAGAGTTCAATCTCAAAGTTATGGTGTTGCTCCAGTTGCCGTCCATATCCAGGAACGTATTTCAAGAATGAGATACGATCCACGAGATATACTCCAGGCCGCGATGCACGCACTGAAAACTCCATTACCTGGTGTATCCGGACAACCTCCGGGTCATCGTTCGATGTCGGGGTCGACTTGCCATACACCATACGCAGAATGACCGATGCAGCAAACCTGTGATGTACCGTGTCGGCTCGAACTTTTAAATCCCATTGATAAGAGCAGTGCGGACTCACCGTTCTGCATGTTCCTGGTGATTCTTTGGGTCATTTAGAATATCTGTGATGAGATTCTTTGCGTCCTCCATCTGCATGTCTTGATACGCTCTCACTGCCTTGATTTGCAGGTGAGTGTGCGCCGCTTTCCTGTACCGACGGAGCCGTTCGCTCCTACGCAGGTGCACGAATCGCATCTCCTTGGATAGGAGCTCGCCGACAGCGATCAAGCGGGGACGATCTGCAAGGGCACTCCCTTTCTTCTCCAGGAGCTCAGTCGCTTCCTACCTTGCCGGAATTAACAATCACAACACAAGCGTGTCAAACAGATATCCAAGGCGGCACCATGACATAGCACGATCAGCCCACATGATATGATGCATTAAACGGAAATCGCACATCGACGCGCCCAATGATGATGGTGATACGACTTCCCTGGCGTAGCGTAATCACAGGGCCATACTCTGCCACCCATTCTGCGAGGGTGCGTGCGATACTGAGGGGCCATGAATTGAATCGAGTAGAATATAAGGGTTATATGTCGATCTTACTTGACGGAGGGAAACACGTTTTCCCAAAACCACCGTGCAGGGGGACCAGGTGGCAGAGGGATGCCTTTCTTGGAGGTTAGCGCTGTCTGATATTTCTTGTACAGGAAGGTGACTGTGATAGCTGTCGCCGCAAGCCCGACGAAGAGGTCCAGGAAGGTGAGATTTGCGAATGCCTGTGAAGACATGAACGATGAAGAGGGTTAGAATTCTAGGTGTATACGAGCCAACTTGAATGCCTAACGGCTTGGTTTCACGCTCAGTCTACCCCCATGTAGTATGGGAATGGGGCAGTGTGCCACATGGTGTGTCGCATCAGGATTGGCCCCCCCTGAAACGGAGTCGCGGTTAATGCGTCTTGTTACGTTCAACCGCAATCGCTAAAGCATGAACTCCGGGGATGTCGGATGCAACATCTCTTCCATGCCTGCTGGCAGAACAAGTTTTGGACACGGATGATAAATAAACCATGACGTTAATATTAAAATTACGAGTTGCCTACGGATTTGTGAATTGGATGATGGCATACGCTCTTTCAAGTTCGCCTTCTCGGATCCCAGATGGAGTGGGAGCCCAAGGCTGTGCTTGAGCGTATTCTTCCAGAACAGTTGGTGTGACAGATCAATCTGGAGCCGATATCTAATGATATGTAGCTACGATGTCCTCCCTATCTGGATTTCTCTGTAATGCCGGGGACCAAACTCTGTT
Organism: Tylopilus felleus; assembly: GCA_038091295.1. Taxonomy (NCBI): domain Eukaryota; kingdom Fungi; phylum Basidiomycota; class Agaricomycetes; order Boletales; family Boletaceae; genus Tylopilus; species Tylopilus felleus. Next base: position 2,219 of record JBBPOE010000901.1, on the reverse strand, counting down.
CAAGTCTTCTCACGACGCTGCGCACATTTCGTTCGGACAAAAAGAAGTTGACCCGGAATGTTAATTGCAAAGCAGGATAAAGAATAGGATAGACAAAGAGAGCGGGATATTCAATATTTACGTACATACACAGGTTTGGTCCGGTGCTAGCGTAGCCTCATGATGCACGATCCTTCGTGTGAAAGAATTCGAAATAAGAAGAAGATAGCAGCCGATCAACATCGTCCGCTGCAGGAACGCCCTCAAAAGACGGCGTTCCGAATCTAGACCATCGGAATTGCGCGGGTGCGTTGTACCACAGTGTTCCCGGTCGTAAAGAATGAAGAAGTCTCTGTAGGAAGTGGTGGCGAGGTGTTTTGAAAGTACGAGTGCGACAACATGGGCAACCCCGGTCCCATCCCCTGTGATGGCATGGTCGCGCCCGGGAGTGTTGACTGGAAGACGGTGGACGGGTCCGATGGCCAGCGTGCGTGCAGAGAAGTCATGGGGGTGTCCATACACAGGGTTGAGGACGCGTCATTACTATTGCGTAGGCATCGATATTGCCTACGTTTGTAAAGAAGATAACCCCCGACAAGGATGAGCAAGAGACCAGCCGCGCCGCCAACAGTGCCCCCAACAATGGCACCCAGGTTCGCTTTGCTTCCAGAGCCGCTCGAACTTGAAGCTGAATAAGAGGGCCAATAGTCGGAATGGTCTGTGGGCCAATGAGAGGAGGTTCAGTGCCTAAATTAAAGGTGAACTCGCTTTGGTTGGCATAAGTCTGCGCCTGTCCTATGTCGAACAACTCAGATGGCCAGCTCGTCGCTGTGCAATGTTAGCAATGGACGCATGGCAAATATATGGTCGCTTACGGTCAATGGTGGCCCAGTAAGGTATTGAAGCATCATTCTCAAGGACATAACCATTCGGGAACTTTCTAATTAGTATGGGTAGGTAAATGATTCAAGGCGTAGAGCAGCACAGATGCTCACTCTTCCGTGTAACTGGAAGGACAGTTTTCGGAGAACGACGGCCAGCTAAGAATATGATCGTCAACTACAATACTAGTCACAGAGAAAGCACTCACGTCTTGATATCACTCGTATATGCCGGGTTTTGACAAAGTGTGCAAGCCATCATGAGGTTGTAGCAAGACCAGGAGCTGTTGACACCACCCCATGAGTAAGCATTGAAACTGGAACTCGAGAGAGTCATACCAGTAACAAGGAGTGGCCGTTGTACCGTTCGGAGAATCATATGAGTACCCAGAAGGCAGAGCAGGCTGTGTCCAAGCTGCCCAATTCCAGGCAACTAAGTGTCTCCACACGAATCCATGAAGTAGAGGTACTTACTATCCCCGACGCATGCTGCAATCACATACGCGACTGCCAAACAAGGGCTTTGTTGTTCCGCGTTATTCATCCACGCATACTCGGGTTGGCACGTCGCATTCGAGACGGGGGCCCGGGCATAAATGTTTGGGTGAACGGCCCACGCTTGACAGAGCGACAAGACTATGGTTATGAGGAGAGTGAAGATGCTAGAGGTCATGTTCACTCTGATTTTGCACGAGTCGAATAGCCTATCGTTCAGAGGATAAAGACGGGCTTAGGAGAAGGTCTGGGGGTGGTTGTCAGAGTAAGTGAATGACTGCGGAAGCAAGCTCGAAAGCTGAGCGCACATGTTCGGCCAGGTGTCAGCGATGATCAAACGGGGTATCTGAATCATCGCCGAGAGATCGAGAACACCACGAGTCGCAGATAACACCTGCCAGTGGTCCAGTGAGTAAGTGAGCGTGCTATTTTTAACACAACTTTCATGGCTGCTACACGTGTACCGAATGGAGATAATCAAAATGATTGTAGTAAAGTTGGTGTCGTGAGAAAGCAAAAAACTGCTTTGCTTGAACTTCGATTCAGATTTCACCACAAAACACTCTCGTCGTAAGCTTTGAGCTTGCAGGTTTCAGTTACTGTGTCATTACACATGATGAGCGCTAGATCTACCATAGTAAGTTAGCTTGCACGGTGGCCAGCTGCTAACCACTTCTCACGCTAGTAGTAGCTCATAAACCTGAGAATCGGCTTTGCTTCCCTTTTTTATCACCTGTACTTGGTAGAGTCCAGACGCGGCTCCGGTTCGAGAGATCTGATATCCAGTCTTTGCGACCATTCCCGAAGTTGGCACTGTGCGTGCCCATTCATTCTTACAGTATGTCTATGGGATCACCTCGTGAA
>JBBPOE010000900.1:0-11437 GCA_038091295.1 Tylopilus felleus | reverse complement strand
GGCACACTATTTAAATACATAACAGTGGACCTCCTGTAATTTTTGTGGGGATGTAGCTCGTTGTGATTGTGGTGTTTGAGACATTTGCATTGCACCAGACATTTGCAATAAGGCAGGCACGATAGTATGCATATTACTCGCCGAGTCCGAATCGACTCTTTGTTAAATGGAATGGGTTCCTCACTGATCATCTTCACTCCGGTTCCGAGTCTATGCCATGCAAGCTCATCAAGTATGCCTCAACTTCATCCCATGCCCACTCATATACCGATACCTGCACTACATTCGTTTCCAGTGGGCTCGAAAACCTCCTGGTGCCCAGCTTTGTCACACCGGGATGGTGCTGAAAAAGAAGCTCTGCCACTGGAAGAGCTTTATCGATGGGCGATTCGAGCACGACGATTTCCTCCAAGCTGGTGTTGCAAGGCTCTGCATCCTCAACCTCTGGAACTTGTGTGGCATCGAGAGGCAGAGCGACCATTCTCAAGTCCGGACAAGAGGTCGCCAAAGACAACAAGCCCACAAGAGTCGGGTATTTGGTTGAGAACGGAGGATATCCTCCACGACCGCAATAGAACTTGAGAGATTTGAGCAAGGGCCAACTGCGAGCCAAGTTTGCGACTTCGTGATCGTCCAAGGAGATCTGCTCGCTCCACTCGATCATGAGGTGACGGAGTGATCCAAAAACCATGAGGGGCTGGAGTGTTTCGTATGAGAGGTGATAATGCGGACCTTTGATCTCCATCTGGTCGAGTTGCAGGGGATGGGAAAGGTTGCCGAATGTAAGTTTGAGGTCTCGAATGGGCTTGGTGGGCGGTCGGGATGCAAGTACATTCAAGAAGGTAAGCGCGGCCGCTAATGTCAGTCTGTTAAAGCAATCCAAACGAATGGAAGATCTGATCGCGAGGTCGAAGGAGGCCGGTGACAAGATCAATATCCGACGTTCTGAATGCTAAATTCTCGGCGTTACGAAACAGCGCGTCCATGGGCAAAAAGGAGCATGTTTGTGGTATTAATTCCGAGGAAAGCCTAGCGTTAAGCACCTTGAGGGTTGGCAGCATGGCCAAATGTCTCAGAGCAATGTCGTCGATGGGAGCATAGATGGCAACGTCCTCCAGTGTGTTCTGATGACAAACAGCCCCGGAAAGTGCCTGAACGGTCGTAGTAGAAGGTGGCTTCATTGGAAACCGGAACTCGACAGACTTCGAGTGTGGACACAGGAGAGGGTAGTTATCGAAGAGTGAGAGCGCTGTTGCTTCGTCTGCTCCAGCCAAGCTCACTTTAAGGGAGACAAGGGCTGGGCTAAGCAATCGCTGGATGAAGACAATAGGAAGATAAGGGGTAGAGCCCTGAGGATTCCACTTGAGGACCATTGAGTTGGGGAGGAGGCAAGAAGGTCGCATGCTCATGCATTGCAAAAAGCGCAGGGAAGAGCTCTCGTAAACGACGAGTTCACGGACGCGACGTGCGTATCGGTCAATGATAGCAGATTGAGAGCGAGTTGGGGGGATCTATTCAAGTCAACATCAGACAAGGTACGAAGGTAAGTGATTATGGGGTTACCACATTCTGGACATCTCTCGTGTAGCACCTAACGAGTGGCTCGAGAGAACGCAGCTTCCTCCATAGACAATCGAGTGACGGTTCTGAGAATTCACGAGAAGTCGAAGCCAAGGTGAGCACTGCTTTCCTTTCTGTTCGATCGAATGTTGGACAAAAGCAGCCAAGGACAGTATACAATATGTCTGTGACAAACAGAGGATTTCGTGTTTGGGCGAGCTGGTCAACCATCTCGCGTTGTGGGCGTGGATCTACGTTGAATTGCATCGCAATTAGTAGCTGTATATGGATACCTTTGAGGTATCTTGGCTTTATTACCCACCGTATATCTTGGTCGTGTAAGCTTGTCGATTAACGCTTATTGCGGTGCAGGTGGATTCAAGATCTGTAGGAACAAGTTGAAGCACAAAATCACGAATACGGCGTCAGAAAGTGAGTTTGCGAGATGAAATAATTGTCGAGCAGTGGAAGAGGGCGTGAAGAGGCGCTCGGTTGTGTAGATTGGTTAAAGATGCGATGAGTTTGCACGGAATTATAGGCTGAAGGGCGACTGGCGTCGAGACTCGAGGAACATGGAACAAGTTGTGATCGTGTGGACAATAGAACAACAATTTTACGCATTGACCCTCACCTAAGTTTGCATTGATGGGACTCGGAGTTCCGTAGTTTCTGTCTGAGGTAGTGGTTGAGTTTGGGAGTCATGTACAATATTTGGTTCGCGTCGTAGAACACTTCAAACTACCTCCATCATGACCAAAAGAATTGTCGCGTTGACGCTCGTGGTGAGCTTGTTCGTGGCCCCAGCGATACCCACAATGCTCCAGGAGCGGTATCACGAAGACCTCACCATCCGACCCCTCACCGACGGCAAGGTCATAACCGCCTTTACATTCACGACCTCCCTCGAGGGCGCCTCACCTCGAGATCCTCGCGACTCGGAAAACTCGGGTGGGTACACGTCATTCCCACCTGGCCTATCATGCTCACGGATACACTCGTTCCAAGCCCAGCACTACACCCTTTTCCCGCTCACGCTTGGCCAGATTCTACGCGAATACTCCGTCACCGAACTCCATCTCTCTCTCAACGCTGGAAAGTGGAATTACGATAAGTGGGGGTATCCAGACCATGCCAGCGTTGGCACCGGCGCAGAGCTCTGGGCGTGGATGGCAGACGGTGGGCCTCTGACGTGAGTACCTTCGCTCCGTCTACTGCAACGCTTAGTGTGTCTTGCTCGTCAGTGTGGACGAGCGCTGGATAGGTCTTCGCAACGCTCTAGCTGGCCTTTTTTGCGCCTCCCTCGGATCCCTTGATGACCGACGTACCTCCTCGCCAGCCTCAGCTTTTCCTCTGTCGTCTCTACCCTCTCCCAAACACTCGATCCCTTATGCCCTCCGACACGCCACTCTCCCTTCAGAGCACGTGTGTACGGAGAACCTAACACCGTTCCTCAAGCTTTTGCCATGCAAGTCACGTGCTGGCCTGGCAAGGCTGTTAGACCCACAACGCGTATTCGACGCAGATTGGCACGGTCTCGGGATCCATGTGCGTTCGACCGAAGCCGGGACTGAGTTGAGTCTAGGAGTACAGGCTGTCCTGGACCCTGTGAGACGAAGTGGAGGGCGGCGACGGGGTAAGACATGGTCAGTCTCTACTTCGTTTCGAGGTTGACCTCAGCTTCTTCTGTATCAGATTGGTCTTTCCGGTTTCTGTTCGATCGTGATATTGACGTGTCATGTCCCGTCGCAAGTTTGAGCACTGTGCATCTTATCATGCCAGATGTCCGGGGATATAGGCTCTCGCCCGAAGCGGTGTCTAGCAACGACACTGTTAGCATCTATAGTCCAGCTTCTCGTAAGGCTTTGATTTCTCTTGTTTTCTTGGAAAGCGAATACTGACATTGGCTTTTTGAGACGTGCCTCTTGATATTGCAATGTCGTGGCCCGAAGAATACACTTTCAGCTACCGTATGTTATTATTCCTAGCAATCCTGCCTGGTACTCACCGCTTTCGACAGCGCTTCCACCTCCCCCTCCGCAGACGCCTCTTTCAATCAAGCGCACACTCTACGGGTCCTCTCAAACGCATGGCGTGCTTTCCGTCTCCCTCTACAACAACGATCACAACCCCATCACAGTCGGATACCTCGAAACCCTCCCCGCACTCGTGACCCTCTGGATGCACACGATGAAAGTGGACATTGACGGCATCCCTCGAGGTACGTTCCTCTCCCATCCTCTACCACTTTATGACTCACATCCAACATTGCACACAGACGACCTCGTGTCGGACCTCACCTACCACCCCCCACTTCTGCTCGCAGACGGACACCACGGACCGTCTACGCTTCAAGCAACGCTGACTATCCCAGGCGAGCGCACGCTCCGTCTCGCCATCGAGCTCAGCAAGACGTTTCTCAAGTACACCGAACACCCCCCGGACGCGATGCGCGGTTGGGACCTACCCTCTGCTGTCCTCTTTCCCATCCCAACCCCGGCGGGGAACGCGTCGTTGGGCGGCGTACGGAGCATCCCACAGCGAATGTACACCTCCACGCTCCTCGTCGACCTCCCCACGCCTGATTTCTCGATGCCGTACAACGTGATCATTCTGAGCTGTACGCTCGTGACGCTCATCTTTGGGAGCATCTTTAACCTGTTGACGCGCAAGTGGGTCATCTTGAAGGTGCGAGAGTGAGAAGGGTGTGGGGAGGTGCAAGACGGGTTCTGGTCGTGCAGGTGGACTCCTTTGTGTTTCGCAGGCCAGTGTGTTATCGATTGAAATTTACCTTGGCCTGGCTCTCACGCGTCCGGGATTTCGGAGATGCGTAGCCCAGATGGTGTTGCCGTGCAATGAGATCATTCCACATTGTTCACCGTGGCCGGGCTTAACTGCGACCAGGCCTTGTTTGGCCTTTGACTGGACTAGGAGTTTTTCTACCGTCCATCCATAGCCAGGTCGTTGTATCATAAATCAGACATGGTGTCCAACCCCGCAAGCGAGCTGCTTTGTGGGTGCTCCGAGCAACCTGACATCACCATGATTCTCTCCTCTTGAATGTCCATAGGAATTCATGTGCAAGTATCAAATACATTCCAGGTCCAGTGTCTCTGCTCATATCCGCCATTCACCCCAAGCCACCTTTCTTGCCACCTTTCCCTCCTCCTCAAGATCGTTGTACACCCTAGTATAATCGTCACTCGTCAGCAAAGCAGGATTTAGGAGGATACTCACTGCTGAAGATGACCCGAAAGGCCTTTCAATGCATACTTCACTTTCACTTTTCCAGACGCAGCAATGTCAATGGCCTCGATCGAATCCTGGCGTTTCCCAACCAAAGATCGAGATGTTCTGCAGGGCGCATGAATAGTAAGCGCCTCCTTGCTCTCAGACGTCCATCGTCAACTGACCTTGATCATCGTCCAAAAGATGGACGCCTCCAGCGTCGCGTCTGCCGGAATCCCAACCCATTGTTCGGTGCTTGGGATTGCTGAACATCCACTGGAGAAGTGCTGGCGCGTGAGGAAGCTGATGTGCCTTGCTCGCGGGCGTTAGACCTCTAGTCTTGAGACCTGGAATATCGGTCGATGCGTACCAGCTTCTTGGTTCCTGCGAGGTAGCAATGTAAGTCACCAAAGGCTGGAAGAGACTCTGATCATGAATGACAAACGAAATCGATAGAGTTTACCTAGGTGGCAGCCATTTCCTCGTTCATCTCAGAGCTGTCTTGTTGTTCGTGGCTGCGATTCTTCCACAAGTTCCCGGGCCCTGTGAAGACATATTTTCCTGACGGAGTCTGCGCAGTTTGGGTTGACAGAGAAAGTGAGGCTGTGAATTTGTCAACACGGCACATGGACACCTGCTCTTGCCCAACACCACCATCATGTCCTCCACCTCTACCGCCAAATGGTCGCGTTGGTGTCGAGCTTGCTCGTGCAGTGATGACAACCATGCTTCAGAGACCTCATCACCCACCCTCCTCAGGCTCGGTCACCTCGAGATCCCAGTGACAAGGTGCCAAGTTCTCGGAAGGTCCAAATCAGGTACGTCGTCGACTCTAGTTCCAAGCCCAGTATTATTGCACCCTTTTCTTCCTCACGCTTAGCCAAATCTTACTACGCAAGCACTCAGTCCCGGAACACCATCTGAGCGTTGGCACCGGTGCTGGCAACTCGTACTCTGGGTACCATGCATGGCAGCCGGATAGTGGGCGTATGTTGCGAGTTCCTTGCCCACATCTACATTCGCCAGACATTATCCGTTTGCATGTTATTACAGTGGTAGAAGTTTTAGCTCGACTATGCATATATTACTTCGAGTCCGAATCGACTCTTTGTTATGCGAAAAGGAGTGCGACCCTCAATATTCAATGATCATCTGTAGTCTCTGGTTCTATGCCATGAAATTCCATCAAGTGTGTCTTAACTTGCTCCCATACCAGTTCATATCCCCACACCTGCGCTTCATTCGTTCCCGGCGGCCTCGAAAACTCCGTGCTCAGCATTGTCACGTTGGGAAGGTATTTAAAAAGAAACTCTGCCACTGGAAGAGCTTCATCTATGGGCGAGTCGAGCACGACAATAGATCCCAAGGTTGTCCTGCGAGGCTCTGCATCCTCAATCTCTGGAACTTGCATGGCGTTGAGAGGTAGAGTGACGCTTTCTAGTTCCGGACAAGAGGTCGCCAGAGACAACGAGCCCCGAAGAGTCGGGTACTTGGTTGAGAACGGAGGATATCCTCCACGACCGCAATAGAAATCAAGAGATTTGAGCAAGGGCCAGCTGCGAGCCAAGTTTGCAACTTCGTTATCGTCCAGAGAGATCTGCTCGCTCCACTCGATCATGAGGTAATGAAGTGATCCAAAGACCATGAGAGGTTGGAGAATTTCGTATGAGAGGTGATAACGGGGACCTTCGATCTCCATCTGGTCAAGTTGCAGGGGATGAGGAAGTTTGCCGAATGAGAGACAGAGGTCTCGAAGGGGCTTGGTGGGCGGTCGGGATGCAAGTACATTCAAGAAGGTAAGTATGGCCGCCATTGTCTGTCTGTCATAGCAATGCAATTGAAATGAGTGGAAGATCTGGTCGCGAGGTCGAAGGAGGCCGGTAACAAGATCGATATCCGATGTTCTGAATAATAGATCCTCGACGTTGCAAAATAGCGGGTCCGTGGGCAGGAAGGAACATATTTGTGGTCGTAATTTTTGTGAAAGCCTAACAATAAGCCGTTTTAGGGTTGGCAGCGAGGCCAAATGTCTCAAGGCAGTATCGTCGATGGGAGCGTCATGGATAACAACGCGTTCGAGGGTTTTTTGATGACAGATTGCCCGTGACAGAGCTTTGATAGTTGTAGCAGAGGCCGAGTCTGCTGGAAGGAAAATTTCGACAGACTTCAAATTGCGACATAGGAGGGGATAGCTATCGAGGAATGCGAGCAGTGTTGCCCCGTCTGACTCGGATAAGTTCGCTTTAAGGGAAACAAGTGTTGGGCTAAGCAAATGCTGGATGAAAATGATGGGAATATGAGGACGGCCATAAGGACCCCAGTTGAGAGTCATTAAATTATGGAAGATGCAAGAAGTTCGTATGCTCGTGCATTGCAGAAAATGCGAGCAAGGACGCCCGGATATGGTGAGTTTCCGAACACGATGCGAGTATCGGTCAATGACAGCGAATTGGGAGGGGGTGGGGGGGATCTGTGCAGGTCAACATCAAATAAGATATGAAGGCGAGTAATGATGGACTTACGAGGTTCTCTACGTCCTTCGTGTAGGACCGGATGAGTGGCTCGAGCGAAGGCAGCTCCCTCCATAGACAATCAAGTGAAGGTTCTGAGAGCACACGGCAAGTCAGGGCCAGGGCAACCAGCACCTGACGGTCCCTGGAGTTGATGGGATAAAAGTAGTCTAGGATGGCCTGGAATATCTCCATGACAAATAGAGGGCTCTGGACGTGAACCAGTTGGTCAACCATCTCACGTTCAACTTTGAATTGCACGATAATCAGTAACTGGATATGGAGACCTTGGAGGTATCCTCGCTTTACTCACTGTATATCCAGGTCGCTTATTGCGATGAAGGATGGATTCAGGATCGATCGGAACAGACTGAAGTACAAGATCCGAATGTGGCGTCAGTGAACTGATTTTGCGCAGTGAAATGGGTTGTCGAGCAGGAGAAGAGAGACAAAATGCTTCTATACGTAAATGGCACCGCCCCACCAACAAGTTGTTCCTCGGCGCGAGTTGGAGCTTTACATAATACACGCTGTGGCGGAGTCGTTTTAAATTGTGGCGTGGACGAGTTCCATTTGTTTTTGTCTTCGCTGCCTGAGGTTGTGGTTACATGAGAGTTTCCTTTGCCAGTTCCATGCTTTGTAGCGTCCAGCTTATTCGTGGTCCCAGCGACGTCTACTTAGTACTACCATGCTTCAGGAACGGTATGCCAGTGACTTCAATCTGACCACCCGACATTTCCCTGTCTCAGGCGCCTCGAGATCCTGAGCGCGACTCGGCTTGAAGTCCGGGTTGGACTCTCAGGCTCAGCGTTACACCCTTGTCCTACTGGCACGCTAGGCCAAATCCTAGTATGTGGGTACTCAGTCGCCGAAAGCCATCCGAACGTTGGCATCCGAGTCAATGCCAACTCGGAACCTTTGACCGTCACGCATCACTGGCACGGATAGCGGATGGCGGGACCTCTGTCATGGTCGCGAGTTCTTTGCCCACATCGAAAGTCCACTCTGCGTTGGCCGGATATGATGGGTTTGCATGTTATCTTACTGGTAGAACTTGGCCTTCGATTGTTACTCCCCGAATCCAAATCAAACGTTTTGTTGATGCCAATCGGAGTAGGTAGATGTCAGTAAACAAAAAGTGCATTGTTCGTGCTGCATGTACACGGACTCAGGCTACAAAATCGAGTACAGTGCTGAATATTGCCAGGACGTCGGATATCATCGAGACTAAAAATGGGTACATGGTCCCTCAAATATCATCCACGCTCCCTAGTCACGTCGATCTATGCCATGGAACTCCATCAAGTGCTCCTCAGCTTGCTCCCATGCACGATTGTACGCCAGAATCTGCGCCTCGTTTGTTCCCGGTGCCCTGGAACAACCCGTGCCCAACGCGGTCACACCGGGAATATATTTAAACAGGAACTCTGCCACCGGAAAAGCTTCGTCGATGGGCGACTCGGACACGTTGATGAAATCCAAGTTTGTCTTGCAGGGCTCTACATCCTTGAACTCTGGCACTCGCCTGGCGTCGATAGATAGACGGACCATCTGCAGTTCTGGACAAGAAGTGAGCAACGAAAACAAGCCCCGAAGCGTCGGGTACTTGGTTTCGAACGGGGGATACCCTCCACGGCCGCAATTGAACTGGAAAGATCTGAGCATGGGCCAGCTGCGGGCCAAGTTCGCGACTTCGTTGTCGTCCAAAGAAATCTGTTCGCTCCACTCGATAGTGAGGTCATGAAGCGACCCGAAGACCATGAGGGGTTGGAGTATCTCGTATGAGAGGCAATGACGCGAAGCCTCACTCTCCATCTGGTCGAGCCGCAAGGGATGGCAGAGATCACCGGGTGATATCGAGAGCTCTCGGAGGGGCTGGGTGCGCGGTCGCGATGCAAGTATCTCGAACATGGCAAGGGTGGCCGCTGAGGTCAGTCTGACACGGTTACATAGATGGAATGTATGGAATGTTTGATCGCGAGGTCGAAGGAGGCTGGTAACCAGATCAATATGCGATGTTTCAAACACAAGTTCCTTGACGTTGCGAAACAGCGCATCCGTGGGCAAAAAGGAGTATATTTGTGGTCTTAATTTTGAGGAGAGCACAACGTTAAGCACCTTGAGGGTTGGCAGCATGACCAAATGTCTCAGAGCAATGTCGTCCATAGGAGCATAGATGGCAACGTCTTCCAGGGTGTTCTGGCGACAAATGGCTCGGGAAAGCGCTTGAATGGTCGTAGCAGAGGGCGAGTGCCCTGGAAACCAGAAGTCGACAGACTTCAAGTGTGGACATAGGAGGAGGTAGTTATCGAAGAGTGAGAGCGCTGTTGCTTCGTCTGCTCCAGCCAAGCTCACTTTAAGGGAGACAAGGGCTGGGCTAAGCAATCGCTGGATGAAGACAATGGGAAGATGAGGGGTAGAGCCCTGAGGATTCCACTTGAGAATCACTAAGTTGGGGAAGAGGCAAGAAGGTCGCATGCTCATGCATTGCAAAAAGCGCAGGGAAGAGCTCCCGCAAACGACGAGTTCACGGACGCGACGTGCGTATCGGTCAATGATAGCGGATTGAGAGCAAGTTGGGGGGATCTGTTCAAGTCAACATCAGACAAGATACGAAGGTAAGTGATTATGGGGTTACCACATTCTGGACATCTCTCGTGTAGCACCTGACGAGTGGCTCGAGAGAGCGCAGCTTCCTCCATAGACAATCGAGTGACGGTTCTGAGAATTCACGGGAAGTCAAGGCCAAGTTGAGCACCGCTTTCCTTTCTGTTCGATCGAATGTTGGACAAAAGCAGCCAAGGACCGTATACAATATGTCTGTGACAAACAGAGGATGTCGTGTTTGGGCGAGCTGGTTAACCATCTCGCGTTGTGGGTGTGGATCTACGTTGAATTGCATCGCAATTAGTAGCTGTATAAGGTATCTTGGCATCACCCACCGTATATCCTGGTCGCGTGTAAGCTTGTCGACCAACGCTTATTGTGGTGCTGGGTGGATTCAAGATCGGCAGGAACAAATTGAAGCACAAAATCACGAATACGGCGTCAGACAGTGATTTTGCGTGATGAAATAGGTTGTCGAGTGGAAGAGGGCGTGAAGAGGAGGGTGTCGGAGAAAAGACGACTGAAGACAAAATATGTTTAGTTGGTCGCTCCTACACGTAAAAGGAACATGTGCCAGTGGTGGACTTGCGTTTGCAGGAAGCGGGGAGGATTCAGAACTCAGGAAATTGAACCGCTCGGTTGTGTAGATCGGTGACGAGTTATAAGTAGGCTGAGACGCTGTAACGAACGTGACAGTTGCGCGCGACAGGTCTTGCTCGAGCTCAGTTGGCCATATGTCCGGTACTTGACAGCTAGGTACCGGATCTCTACCTCCCTATCGTATAAGTTCCTCGTCTTGTACTCCAGTCTTGTTTGGAAACTGGGACTTATCCCAGTCAATTCCTCGTGAGACTCTTCCTTCGTGTGACTTCCAAGCTCTTTCGGGAGCCAGCCGTCACAGACGCGACATGGTCGCCATCGAGCAACATGGAAGTACTAGTAATAGAACAACTTCGCGCATTGACCCTCACCTAACTTGCTTGATACATGTTTGCCAGTGGTTCGTCGTCGTCGAACACATCAAACTACCACCACCATGACCAAAAAATTATCGCGTCGGCGCTCGTGGTGAGGTTGTTCGTGGTCCCAGCAATACCCACAATGCTCCGCGGTATCACGAAGACCTCTCACTGACAGCAAGGTCATTACCGCCTTCACATTCACGACCCTCCTCGGGGGCGCCTCACCTCGAGATCCTCGCGACTCAGAAAACTCAGGTGGGCACACGTCGTTCTTGCCATGCTCATGGATAGACTCGCTCCAAGCCCAGCACTACCACCCTTTTTCCGCTCACGCTCGGCCAAATTCTACGCGAATACTCCGTCACCGAACTCCATCTCCTCTCTCCATGCTGAAAAGTGGAATTACGATAATAGAGGGTATACAGACCATTCCAGCATTGGCACCAGCGCAGAGCTCTGGGCGTGGATGGCAGACGGTGGGCCTCTGACGTGAGTACCTTCGCTCCGTCTACTGCAACGCTTAGTGTGTCTTGCTCGTCAGTGTGGACGAGCGCTGGATAGGTCTTCGCAACG
>JBBPOE010000899.1:0-11438 GCA_038091295.1 Tylopilus felleus | reverse complement strand
CTTTATCCGAACGGCTCCGAGTCGATGCTAAGACCGAAACACCCGAGCAAGTCGAGTAACAAGAACCAGAGAAAAATGTTCCCTCACCACGGTTCGACGCATATTTCCTTACATACCCCCATTCATGACTCCACTGTCTGTTTGCCAGATGCCTTTACTGTGCATGGCCGAGGGGGAGCAGCTCCTGATGTTGATGAATCTAGCTTGCTGCATCAGCAGCGTTGGTGGCGTATCGGTGATATTGATCGGGATCGAGTTCGCAAATTATGACAGGACGATCGGATTATTTTGAGGATGGTTTAAAAAGGATCCGTCCTCCGACCGCATGTTGGTCAGTGTGCAACAAGGGTGCCAGTGGCTCTCGCTGGATACCTAATGTCTTCCCCTTTGGCCACAGGTACATCTCCTAGAGGTCGATCCCTGTTGCGCTTGATTCATCTTCGCCCTCGGTGGCTTTTCTGCTCTGTTGGATATTTTTGAGCTTACAGGGGTATTATCATGTGACGGCAAATGCACATTTTCGACCATGAAGTGGCTTTTACCTTAGTCTCCGACTCTTAGCTACAAGCTCACACCACAACGGCTATGAAAAGTGAGGTTTGAAGTTTCCTGAACAGGTCAAAATCCATATGATTTGCACAATCTTGTCACGGGTTGTCACACACGGCACGGAAGCCATGTTAAGAGATTGACATACTCCGATTCAAATACTGAGTCGCCATCACATAGAGGGCAAGCGAAAAAAAGTCTACTGTTGGCAGGGAGGATAGTAGTAACTAAAATATTGATCACAGTGACCATGTGAAGGATACTGCTCATGAGCGAAGGTGAAATTCTGCACTGGGGAGGTTGCTGGGCGAGCGACATTGAAAGAGTTTTCTGCAGCCTGAGGCATGCAGTAGGGCTCATTGGACGAGCTTGGACGGCTTGAGTGGTTATGAACCCATGCTGCGCTGAGCAGAGCCTGACACATTTGCGTAGTGATGAGATGTGTCGCTGGGATGTACGAGGGAAGCTGACGCAGTTGGGATTTGGGGTGCAGCAAAGGTGAGAAGATCTGAGTCGAACTCGAAAAGCTCAGCCTGAGGTACGGATGTAGCGCCTGGGGCAGGCATTCCAGTGGCAGCGTCGGTTGCAAGCAAATCACAGGATGGGCGCGCACGAGAATTGTACAGACCACTAAATTGGGGATGTTCTTGGAGGACTGGGGTCTCATCGAGGTGCTGTTTGATCCGGCTGATCAAGTCGTTCTTCGTTACCTTCAAGTCTGCTTCCGAGAAGCCAAGAGCTATTGCGATGTTCTCCAGCTCCGTCTTGTTTTTGGTGCTAAGCTTCCCGCTGTAGACCTCGGTCCCATCCATTGCTTCTCGTTGCGCCTGTACTGCCGCTGCTTTCGCCTCCATCCGCTTTTTCGCCTCCTCAGCATTTTTCTTCTTTTCGGCACGTACCGCCTCCTCCGCAATCTTCTTCCGCATATCGGTGCTTGTCATCATACTGTGAACCCGAACACCACGACCTTTTCGTTTCAACTTCTCCTCCTTGGCATTCATCTGGCTCTTGAGCTGGTTATAGTCCCGCCTCAGAACGATCGCGTGGCCAAAAGCAGCGTCACGCTGCCATTGCATTTCCTCGGCTTTTGATTCCATCTCCTCGACTTTTGTGCGCAGCTCGTCCCTCTCTGCACGTAGTTGTGCAATTTCGTCCTCGTATTCCTGTTGCCTGGCGCGACTGAGGCTCGAGCTTGAAGATGTGGTGGTACTGAATGGTGTAGTGGGTCGTGAGATGGGGGTAGAAATAGACATGGATGTGGTGCGGGAAAGAGAGTGTCGAGCAGACATAGATCGTGTGCAGCGCGTTGTCTGAAGACTTGAAGCTCTGAGTTGGATGTTGAATGTGGGTGGCAAAGGTGGCCCAGGACTGTGGAATTCGTGGGACAGAGGACTAGTGGATTTGTTGATAGCAGGTTCTACTCCGAACTCAAACGGCACCGTGACAGAGGAGTCCGAGCTGGTGGTGGATGTATCAGAGTTGGAGTCTTCTGATTCCTGAGCCGTGCATGACGGTCCAGCTAACATGTCGGGACCAAAGTCGGGGTCATCAGATGAAGGAATTGCCCAGTCAGAAGGGAGATCGTCGTAGGTAGGGAAGGATTCTGGTAGTACACTGGAAACAGAGGTAGGATTGCTTGGTGCGTAGTCCACCGTGGTGAAAATATCTGGATTTAGTGGGTGAATCCCAGTCTTTCGCCAAGCATTGAGAATATTTGATTGATTAACAGCGCTCGCACGGGCAGTCATGTATTCCCGTATGACATGATGGCGCTGCATTCCTTCACCTGTCCTTCCCGCATAATCCACGCACTGCTTTTGCCACGCTCGTTGGACCAGATTGAAGATACCAACATCGAGGGGTTGTAACCGGTGAGTAGTATGTGGTGGCAGCGCAAAGAGATGAATGTTATTCACAACTGCCAAGTTCATCATGTCGCCCGTAAGGTGAGATCCATGCCCGTCGTAGATTAGTAGAATCGGCTTCCCTGATTTGTTGTTTGCAGTCGCATGGGGAATGAACACTATCTTATACCATTCGTGACACAGGAAATTACTGGTCCAACCATTCTCTGAAGTCGCCAAGCTAAATGAAAGATAAGTAAGTTACATAGATTTAATTGACAACGAGTTTAGCAGACTACGCACCAGATGCTCGGGTCAACCTCGGCATTTTCTACGTCAATGACAGATCCTTCGAAAATGAATCCTGGCGGTAGCGCAATTCCGTCGGCCGAAATGCATTCCACGACGGTTACAAGCTCCAAACTCCCGCCTTTGATCTGGTAATGCATGCGATCATTTCGCGAGAAGTAGAAATTGCGCCCATCTGATTTCCTCCCCCCTCCCAGCTGGATGCCTTTCTCGTCCATGTTATACACATTCTCCCATGGGATGTCGTATTTCTTCAGGATGGCATCCAAGTCTTCGAAGTGCTGCTTGACGGTGGTGAAGTTGAACATTTGGGCGCGCTTTGGATCAATCCCTGATGGTCGGCGTAATTTGATCTCGGGATGCCGTGCGTGAAAGCGTGTAAGCCAATTTTTTGATGGGTATTGGCCACAGAGGTCGTAGATGAATGGGCGAATGGTTTCCCTCGAGATTGGGCGACCAGTTACACCAAGGAATTGGACCCATTGGAGAAGAACATGCTATTGGGCATCAGTGAATAGTCTTTGTTTCTTCCGAGAGTTGCTATAGGTCTGAGTGAGCCCGTGCGCTCTTCTGCGCAGCGTCGAGTACTTGTGAGCAATGCCATGTTTCTTGGCCGCACTGAGGAGATTGGGTGACTCGTCCCGCTTCCAGGACTCAATGGCCTTCTGGATTCGTTCCTCCACCTCATCACGCGAGAGTGAGGCTTCTGGATCATGAGGAGAACGGCGTTTGCGGTAAATTTTCGCAGTTTTAGGCATCGAGTTTGTCCAGCTTCGACTCGGACTCTCTGATTGCAGATGCCGAAGGTGGCCGAAGCGGAGCGTGAACCCAGGTGCAGAGATGTCAGCGCCCTTTGTTCTCTTATGTCCAACGCTAGAATACTGAAGCTGCAACAAGGACGCGGATGCGACTTCAGCCTGGCCCACAGACTCGCCCGATTCGCCCATCTTCATTGACGGTCAGATCCACGTATACTGCTTCAAGTTCACCAACTTGAACACGCCCAAATTCAAATCTCTACGTTGGGGTTCAGCTTCACGTTATACCTCCGATGCCGTTTCCAAGCACGACGATCCATTGTCCCTTTGAATGAATGAATACTCTGACGTACATGGAGACTACATATAAAATGTATGGGGAAGTGGGACAATTTGACCTCTCTTCCCTGGGCAGTTCACGTCCTTACCCCCTTGACCAGCGTTCCATGCCAGTGGTTATGTTGTCGCACGAAGAATCTCAACAAATCGTATTCCGAGGATGCGCACGTCTCAAGAGGGCTTTGCAAGTCAAGTTCAACTCAAAAGATGCAGAACGAAAGTGGCAAGAAAAAATTGTTGAAGAAGCTGTACGTCCGAGTTGTTATCCTTCCCCTTCTGCTAGCATTTTTTCCCTCTGCATCATGAGACTAATAGGTTGATGCACCTTGGTTTGTTAGACTGAAACATTCAAGATGGCTGTCAGAGGGTCCAACACTGTCAGCACACTGGATGACTTCATTGTTCCTCCTCTGCCACTTGCCATAACGGAGGTACACCGGAATCTCAGGGTAAAGGGCCAAACGATGAAGCCGGAAGACATTCGGTCGCCCTTCGAGCAGGCCAGCCAATCGCACCTTGCCCTTTGGATCACTGATGTGGACGATACAAGAGTCCCACCAGACACTGACCTGGGTGACCCTGCCACGTTTTGCTGGAACGATCTGGAACCACCGGTGAAGAAGGGCGAGCACAATTTGCCTGCAAAGCCAAGCAGAGAAGATGATAAGCTTGGTATGCAGTGTTTTCATCCCTATTTTATGTTCAAACAGTCTTAACTTGAACTACGCCACATTACTAGTATTATCTAAAGAGCCGTCGTTGAGAGAGCTTCGCCTACCACCGGGACCTCGCAATGACTGTAAACTTGAAGTCTCCAGTAAGGTCTTTGAGTCAGTCGCTAGCAATTGCTAACGAAGCTTGTTGTGCTTCCAGGTCCCCCTCGCAATCAAATCCCAATCAACTTGGATGATTCAGATGATTCAGATGATTCCTTACTCTTGCGTATACCATCACGGCCACTGACTGAGCTTGTTATACCGCCGGGACCTGGCCGCAGAAAAGGTCCATCCCCGAGTAACATTTCGGGCTCCACAATCCCCAGAAGACCATTGACAGACTCGGGTTCCCCCCCATTCCGGCCACTGACTGAGCTTGTTATACCGCCTGGACCCCGCAGCAAAGTTCAAACCCCGAGTAACATTCCGGGCTCCAAAACCCCTGGAAGTCCATTAACAGACTTGGGTTCCCCCCCTGAAGTACCTGTACCATTTCGGCCATTGACTGAGCTTGTTATACCGCCTGGACCCCGTAGCAAAGGTCTAACTCCGAGTAACATTTCGGGCCCGAAAATCCCCGGAAGACCACAGCATAAGGACATGGACATAGATGAACAGCTGACTCGGCGCATTTCAGTAGGCAATATTTATGAGTTTTAGTTGAAAGGGCTCACCCTAAACCCCCAGTCAACTTCTAAAAGATCACGAATGGAGGTAGAATCCGATGATCTTAGTGCATACAAATCGTTCAAGCGGTCTCGAATTGAAACGTCGAGCGACTCGGACTCGAATGATGATGACTTGGACGGCTCTGAGTCAGATGAAGCTCGCTACCTTTACAAGCCGGTAAGTGGCGTAAACAACCTGGTAATTCGGATTGACTATCTTTTCTTAGAAATGTCAAAATTGTCGGAATAAAGGATGTGTTTGTTACGTGGAACCTCGTCGCCACACCCAAGATGCATGGGGTCGGTGCACCCCATGCAAACTCAGCAAATTGAGGTGCACGGCATTCCATGGAGAGCATACGGTCATCAAGAGGGAACCGACTCGGAGTCCTTCCCCTGCTTCCAAGAACCAAGGCGATGGCTCGCCAATTTCGTCAAGACTACGCCCTCGGAGTTCTTCCTCCACTTCCAAGAACCAAGGCGATGGCTCGCCGATTTCGTCAAGATTACGCCCTCGGATTCGGAAGCCAGAGTTAGCGTCCAAACCACAAGTGGCCCGGACTGGAAGTCCACAAAACTCGAAATTTCCTTGGACGACGTGCTGCGTATCCTACCCAATTGATTGGGACTCAGTAGTTACTACAAGATCATCGCCCGTGACTGCCTCCGCCGGCGGCACAAGACCAACTCCCAATCAACCATTGCTGAAACCTGCTCTCAGGCCTGCCATGCCACCAACACAGGCTGTCCGGTTTGACAAGGCGTTCGAAATGGCAAGACCAGCGCCCGTGACTGCCTCCGGCACAAGACCAGTTCCCGATCACCCATTGCCGAAACCCGCTCTCAGGCCTGCCATGCCACCGACACAGTTTGTCCCGGTTGACAAGACGGTCGAAATGGCAAGATCAGCGTCCGTGACTGCTTCTGGCACAAGATCAGCTCCCAATCGACCATCGCTGAAGCCCGTTCTCAGGCCTGCCATGCCACCGACACAGGTTGTCCTGGTTGACAAGACGGTCGAAGCAGCGAGACCAGCGCCCGTGACTACCTCTGGCACAAGACCAGCTCCCGATCAACCATTGTCGAAACCCGCTCTCAGGCCTCACATACCAGCGACACAGGTTGTCCGGGTTGACAAGACGGTCGAAATGGCAAGATCAGCGCCGTCCGTGACTGCCTCTGGCACAAGACCAGCTCTCAATGAACCATTGCCGAAACCCGCTCTCAGGCCTGCTATGCCACTGACACAGGTTGCCCCGGTTGACAAGGCGGTCGAAATGGCAAAATCAGCGTCCGAGACTGCTTCCGGCACAAGACCATTGGCAGCTTCCAATCAACCATCGCTGAAGCCCGCTCTCGGGCCTGCCATGCCACCGACACAGGCTGTCCGGGTTGACAAGGCGGTCGAAACGGCAAGATCAGCGTCCATGACTGCTTCCGGTACAAGACCAGCTCCCAATGAACCATTGCCGAAACCTGCTCTCAAGCTTGCCATGTCACCGACACAGGTTGTCCGGGTTGACAAGGCGGTCGAGACGGCAAGATCAGCGTCCGTGACTGCTTCCGGTACAAGACCAGCTCCCAATGAACCATTGCCGAAACCCGCTCTCAAACCTGCCATGTTGACACAGGTTGTCCGTGTTGACAAGGCGGTCGAAACGGGCTCGGACACTGCAGCCCGCGGGAGACAGGTTAATCCCGGAGAAGTAGAATTCTTGAAACAGCTCGTTTCCATAGTTGTTGAGGTTGTTCAGGCTCACCAGAGCCGCGATTGATCATCAAGGTCGTCCATTTCCTTAACAGTAGTAACAATTTATTAGGACTGTATATGAATTTTGACGACATGACCCGGACCACTAGCACCTCGTCGTCTATCGTGCATAGCGACGTACAAAGAGCGTGCTAAAATTATGCAGATAGTTGAAGTCAGTAGGGTTGTGGATGCTCGATATGCGAATAGTATCGACTCTCGCAAGGGTCCGGTCCCGTATACGTGTCAACGCGTGATTGACCTACTCGATCAACGTTCGCGCGTCGGACAACGCCTCGAATGATGATCTGTGGGTCAGTGTAGACGAGATCAATGTCACGAGGCTGATTCACGACACGGTTGGTTGTACAGCGGATCAGCATCCGTGGTGAATGAATAATCACTTACCTGGTGCTCATGGCGTGAAGAAAACACAATTGTTTGAAGAAAGAATCATATTCCATGAACACTGAACAGCCATCTGTAGGCCGAGCGGGGAGATCGAGACTGACGTGCTTGGTGGAGAGTCTAGATAGAGCGAGGCGGGCGGCGCGGATGGCGCGGTCGGGGACTCGGATGGAGTGAGTGTGGGCCATTGTGTGCCTAAAAGTGCGAGTGAGGATGGCGGGCAGGGACGGCGTGATGCCTGTACGACGAGCGGGGTGGGCACATGGTATGCGAAGTAATCAGCGAGACGGAACGACCATGCGGACAGGCCCAGTAAGCATGCAGTTCGAACTTCGAACACACCGGGCACAATGGTTCACGTACTGGAATCCAATCGATCGGGCCCGTACATGCATTTTTCACTGTGGCAGACGTTCAGGACGTTCTGCAGCGCTGATGGTGTCGCGAGCGACCGCCGCCCACAGCTCGGACGAGTCGTACTAGGCCAAACCAATCGAATGGACTTGATCAACATAATCACGTGACACATTTATCAGACGCCCCTATATCGCTTCTTCCAATACGTCCATTCCGCATATAAGAGGCAGTTTGACCCTCGTCGTCGGATGAAGAAACCCAACGGCTCATATTCCAAGGATGCGCCCGTCTCACCAGGGCCAAGTTGAAAGTGGCCCTCCACTCCGAGAATGCACAACGCAGTTGGCAAGAAAGAAATCGTTCAATCAGCGGCATGTAGTTAACCTCCCCCCTTCTTCCAGCAGCTTCTCCTCCGCATGCTGAGATGGTATGGTATACTAACACCCTTGGATTTTGTTTTTTAGTAGACACGTTCACTTTGGCGTTCAAAGCGAGCAAAAATGGGCCTCATCGTCCCTCCCCTTCCGCTCGTAATTCTGGAGGGCAACCTCCAGTCTCAGCCTCAGGTAGGCAACTGCACGGTCACGATCGAGGGGGAAAGAATGAGCACGACCGCGCACGAGCGATCGACAACGGCTGATGAAAAAAACAATCAGCGCAATGAAATGAACGTTGAAGACTCTAAAGAACCCCCGGGAATCGACCCCCAAGAGCTCGAGAGGGAGATGAAGTCAGTCTCGAACTGCGACAAAGCACGTACCGACGACGATGCGCACGCGTTGGGAGCGTCGGGAGGCGTCGAGGATGTTGGGAACGTGCATACAGAGCTGCAAAACGCGTCAGAACGCGATCGCGCACGGTTAGAGCACAGGACTGAGGAAGACTTACCCAAGAGAAGTTGAGTTGATCCAGACGATCCGGGAGATGAAGATCGGATACAATAGGAAACGCTCCAGAAATATTGAGATCGAGTGCGACCTCGAAACGAACGCGCGCGAGACCTAATACTCATAACGGGGATCTCCGAATCCTCTGACAAGTACAAATGAGCTAACGTAACATTTTGACAGCCAAAACCCCGACGAGCCTGGGGTCCAATGCCGGTCCACTGGCTCGTGGTGGCACTTCACGGTCATCACCCATGTCACGCATAATTTATATGAACCCGACCCCAAGTTCATGTTACGCTGGAGCCTACTGGATCAAACAACGCCCAACACGGGCAACATATAAGTGGTCTCGCCCTTTCGTTCCCCTTCTGTATATCGCTGTCCTTCCATGGAATCGCGTAGCATGGTTCGATTGTCGCGCGAAGACGCGCAGACATTGATCTATCGTGGATGTGCACGTCTTGCCAAGGCGATGCAGATCAAGAATATCATCGAAGACGCTGCGCAGGAATGGGAAGAACAGGTGGTCAAAGAGGCCGTACGTGATCAACTATTCTCCCTCCGACGTGCACTGAGGTCTCTTTTTACCTTGTTATAGAAACAAGTCATCACTGCAGCGATGAGCGGTCCAATAATGGAAGTCAGGATTCCACCGCTGCCACTTGCATTACTCGAGGTGCAAAGGAAGCTTGACAGACAACGGCCTATGCGGCCGTCAGACATCCACTCACCGTATGAACAGGCTAGCTCGTCATACTACGTAACTTTGATGACTCGCGAAAATGATTCGGAAATCCCGTCCGACGTCGACCTGGGGGACCCTACGTCGTTCTGGTGGAATGATTTGGAAGAAAAGGGTGGCACATTGAACGACGAAGAGACGAATTTGTATGTCTATGTCCCGGTACGTCTCAACCTAGGATGCGGTGAGCCTGAGTCTCGGACTGAGTATTGTTGCTTAGAAATGCGAGAGGTGCAGGGACCTCGGTTTGGTGTGCCGTACTGTCAAGCCGGAATTTGTCTGTACTCAGTGTAAGCTCCGGAAGCGCCGGTGCTCAGCTCGAGGCGGTGCTTCCACGGTGATGCCAACGAACAAGCGGACACGGATGGAAAAATCACAGTCGACTGTCGATATGCTTCGTTCGCAGGGAGCAACCAGTGCCACTGGCAGCCTGAGTGCTGGACTCGGAGAGACCCTCACTGTGACGGAACACAAGGGCACGGGATCGACACCTTCAAAACGTGAACGAGGTGCGCTCTCTCCATCTGACCTGTTCTGGACAAAGGTTGACATGTTATAGTCAAAGTGTATGTCGCTGTTCCGCCATCTACGTTTAAGCCATCCGTGCGTCCTGTTGAAAAGCTGAATATCGGCCCTCCAGGGGGCAAATGGAAGTGGCAGGAACGAGCGGAGCGTGCCGCAGCTACTCGCAGTCCATCCTGTGATTCATTAAACTCACTGTTCCAGAGCTCGACTGCCCGGTCTACCCCCGCCACATGCACTTCTGCCACTCCGTCCGAGTCTATGGGCAACCCCACATCCAACCCCATCCCTGACGCTAAACTGACACCAGCCAGTCGTGTTCTGGTAGACAAAGCTATCGCCACGGAGAATTCGCCACTTGAACAGCTTAGCCATCGACAGATGGAAATGCTCAAGGCACTGGCATCGTTCTTGGAGACTGTTCACCAGGACCGCCCGTAGAGAACTTTTGCGTTCTTTTTTGTCTATTCTATTGCACTTCGTCCAGGCTTTTCGTAATGCTTTCCTAGTCACACAAGTCGATCAAGATTTTGTCTTGTCTACATACTTTGCTTTGATACACGAGTTCAAGCTGTCAACGTTCGTGTAATCGACGGAGTTTGCACGTCCACCGTCATTTGACACCTGAAAACCTGATTCGTCCTCCCTATTGGAAGCGCAACACGAGGTGCTTGTCGTTCCTTGAAAGGCTCCACGACACGGACGTGCGCGACTTGCCGAGGCTATCCAAGACATCGCCAAAGGTACCGAAGAGATCGTACGTTTTGGCGATCCACCTCCCACCACCACCACCACCACCACCACCTCTAACTGGCCCATTCGAAATGAGGAAAAGGCGACGGACAATTGGGCAAGTATATCTGTATTGGAGAGGGCCGATGAGTCTAATATGAAAGTGCTCACACAAGCGAAATGCGAAAACACCATGCGCGGATGTTCTAGATCACCGAGCGCAATCACTGGTGACCCGCGAATCGGATCGCGGTACACCACCATCGCACAAAACCCCACTCATTATCCTTTTCCCTGGATCGGTCCGACGTCGGGGATTCATCAAACTTACAAATTAAACGATGAATCTATGAGGGGATTTCCGTAGAAGCGACGTCAATCCCAAGGGACTAAGAACCACGTTGCATTATTCCCGTCAAATTCCGCAAGCTAAACAAAGGTAACGGAATAAAGGGATCGGCAATGACTCACTCGTCACACTCGACTGATTCTCCGCCCACTTGAGAACCCACTCCAGGATGTCCTTGCCTTCCAAATTAGACGTTTCTCCCCGCTGAACATCCGTACCGATTCCCCAAGAGAGTGGCGAAGGCGTCTGGGTCTCGCTAAACGCTACATCCACAGAGTGCCTGGCGGAATGACGGAGACCAGATATATACGCTTGTAAGCTTCCGAGAGCGCATAAGAGCCACCGAGGGTGATGATAAATCGAGCGCAACGTGGATGGATGCACCCGCGGCTAAAGGAGAAGACGTTAGGTATCTAGCGAGAGCCACCGTTGTTGCACACTTACCAAAACGCGGTCGGAGGACGGATCCTCTTTAAGCCATCCTCAACTTTGAAAATAATTCGAT
>JBBPOE010000898.1:0-11445 GCA_038091295.1 Tylopilus felleus | reverse complement strand
AAACCAGTCGAGTGTGCTTGGGCTTTATATACTGTCTAGGGGTTTACACTTGTGTACACTAGATCTACAGATATCCTGTGCTATAGTACATGAGGAAACCATGAGGAGCATAGCCTAGATAAGTGGGTCATACCCTATAGGACGAAGGTGAGTCATGAGGAATACATGGGACAAGCATGAGGTGAAGACAGGGGTCATAGAGTGGAGATGAAATACATGAGGCACCTAGATGTGTGGCTGTGCGATATGCACGGTGAAGGGTTTGCCATGAGGTAAATATGAGGCAGACAGCCATAAGGCTGCGTGAGGGTCTAGGCCAGAGGAGATACTTAGGGTAAGGAGTGTAGCGATCGGTAGTGATCAGTATCATAGTGAGGTTGGGAGTTCGATCCCCAGGTATGGCAAATATTATAGGGGTGAAGTAAAGTGAGTGTAACACAACTCTCAGTACAACACACCTCCGTTCTGGTGTGTTTTGCAGAAAGGAAGAAGAATGACAACACCATTCTCATAAAAGGTCATGTCATGGGCCTGTATCTTCAGATCAGAGATGACAAAGGTGTGCAGTTGTATAGATGGCCTGCAGCAACCTCCACACCCGACCACCACCCCAGTCATGAAGCTGACTTTGACTGTGACTCTCCAAGTCCATGGCTGGTGTGGCCCCAATGACACCCGGTGGGCTGCCAGTGTGAGACTGGTCAGGAACCTGAAGCTGTGCCACTGCAGCACCAGGTATGTACTGTATGGATGAATGTCCCAGTGGCTTGGCTGGTGGTTGTAGTGGTAGAGCTTGTAAAGCAAGTCCTGTAGTGCCACACATGCACAGATTAGCATCCTGGGGCACTGTGTCTGAAAAACACCCAGTTGTACTACTCACTGATGTGACAGCTCGTGTACTGATGGCAACCTCATCCATTTGTACCTGCCAGAGTCATGGAGGACAGACATCCAAGTTATACTTGAAGCAAAGGAGGGGACAAACCTTGTAACAATGCAACATGCACATGTATGATGACACTTGGGTCGACACTGAGGGATTTCCAAGCATCTTATTGGTGACCTCGGATCGATGCCAGGGCATGTCACCGAGGCCATGCAGGCGTCCAAAGACATATGTCATGGCCGCACGCATCTTCTGTGCATGGCTATATGTGCCCCGCTCCTTCAAACAAGGCTTCATCTTCCCGTCAAGGGTAATGGAATCACATTTGTCATGGTGTGCCCAGCGTACTTCAGTTATCACAGTGGTACCAGTGATGTCAGCATGAGGGATGTGTACGTGTTCATGATCCATGCTATGATGAGCATGGGGGCCTCTGCATGTGGATTGCTTGAGAAGAAGCCTGTGCCAGTGCTTGGAATCCAGTTCATCTTTGATAGGAAGTCCTCGCAGTCCTGCATAAGCCTGCAAAGACACCATGGTGAGAATGTGTCGATGTGAGTGACTCAGAGTGAGATCACTGAGGTGCAGCATGGCAGCACTGGGAGTGCCGGTTACTTACCGTCTGTACTCAGCATCGGTGCTGTCAGTGACCCCTTTTGAGGCCTCGAGCAGTGTAGCCTGCAACTGAGCAAATTCAGGGCCTGAGCTGCTGACGTCCATGGTGGCTTCTTCGAGGGAAAGTGTCTCCCGCTCTGCATTCAGGTCGTCAGAGACATCTTGACACTCGAGCGGAGATCCTGTGATCGTCAACGAGGCCACAGCCTCCTGCAGCCCTGGAAGAGTGAGCGGGTTCAAGGTGCTGGTTGTTGTCATGATGGTCACAGCAGAGTTGAGAGTGACACGGACGTGTGGTTGAAACGAGTTCACGAGCGATCGCAAACAATGAACACGCACAGGATGACGAGCAAAATGATAATAATAATATGTACAAAATATTTCACTTGTACTCGGGTTGTCTCCCGTCATGCAGTAGACCGTCTCTCGCTCCCTATGAAACTGTCTTGTATTTGCGATGGTGACACCGCAGCCTCGAATCGCCCCCAAACACTGGGGGGATCACGGTCAGTCCACACCTTCATTCGTCCAGGAAAAAAAACGGTCTTGTGTAGTGTGACAGCGGCAGGAAGGTCAGGACGGTCCCAGAACACGTCAGCATCCAGGGGACGATGAAGGCATGGCTTCAGTGTTCGTTCCCATCGAAGCCATTGCATGCAGTGGCAACGGGATGCCACAGTCTCGAGATCGCAGTATGGGCCACATGGTGTGCCGTCACAATGCACAATGCTCTGTACGCACATGCTCTATGACTCCTTGTCACTCGTTGGATGTGTTTGGCACTGAGGAACATGCACCTACCTTCAGCGTGTTCCTCTCTCACTGGCAGGCTCCGAGTCTGGCCGCTCCGACAAGGAGACCACCCGACTCTCGAAGCACGGCAAAGGTCCAAGTAGCACAACACGACAGACTTGCCGCCTCTCAGGCTGAGGGTGGGGAGGATGCCAACGGCCAGTGGTCACAGGCCTCATGGAGTTCCAGAAGCCTTCTTGCAGTCTGAGTTGGAGGCTTCAAGATCTCTGGGAGATCTGCGATGCATCATTGTCGGTTGTTACTAACGACCCACCACAACACTTAAGAACTGTACTGGTCTGATCACGGCCCTTGTTCTCCCTGCGCCAGTCTGTCTATCCATCCCCCCCAAAAAACTGAAACCCACCATCATCACTGCATTGTCCATCTCCTCTCGCTTAAAGACCAAGTTTATGGACACGATATGACCCCGCTCACTTCCACTGCTCGCAGCTCCCCATCCGGCGTTATGGTGACGCCAATCGTGACAAGGATGGTCTTTCTGGTGAGTTGTCTTTTTCAGTCCATTTCATTTCCTTCTGTTTTCTTTTGCCTGCATCTTGCTTGCTAGGCCAGGGGGTCAGACGCCAAGGAGGGGAGGGGGATCACTCGACATCGGACGTGGTCGTGGTCAGGTGGGGGAACGTGTGGTTCACGCATTCCTGTCACGGCTGACTCAGCTGTGACAGCCACCGTCTCATTGTGGTGTCGCAACTGTACTTATGCAGAGCGGCATCTTGTTCAAATGCCAGAAGTTGCCGAGCCACATGATACGTGCATATATAGCATTCACTCACGACACCAACTCTCACTACTTTGACACCCTCTTTAACTCACTGTGGTTTTCATGGCCCAGCCCGACTTTCAACTTCTTGGTCAATATCTTATTGCTGCATCCAAACAAATTACATTGATTCTGAATATGCATGCCATAGTTGGCATTGATGTCCTGGTCACAAATTTTCAACAAGGGTTTGCCCAGCAGGGACAGCAACATGCCACTGTGCTTGCCCAGCAGGTGGAGCAACACAATGCCATGCTCGCCCAGCAGGCAGAGTAACACAACACCATTATTCAACACCTCAACATTTTGCAAGAATGTCTCAAAGAAAGGTGAGTATTTCCAAGTCTGATGGTCAATAATTCATCCTCGTCCAGCCAACAGTGGCTGCCCATGCTGCTTCACAATGCCACTGCATCTTATGATACACCTCTCGTCTATCCACCAGGGGTGGGAAATGTTGCAGGGCTCCCAGTAACCAAGGGTACATTGTTAATGCTTACCAGTAAGTGATGATCTGTGAAGCCATAAAGTTGATTTGACATCTTGCAGTTGCCAATTGCATTGCACTTGCAGAGGCGCTTGGACTCCCCATGCTCTTTGCATTCCCTGCTCCTACAGTCATGATTAGGTGGCAACAGATTCTTGACTTCCTTGGTTGTGCCATCAGAGCACAGTGATGAGGATGTTGTTAAGGAAGTTGGAATGGCAATGGTTAGAATGAAGGGATGAGGGTATATGCACTTTGTCTTCTGTGTAGTACATCTGAGACATCAGCCATTGCAGCATTGATTGTAGCATTCTTAGATTATAACTAGATGATATGGACCAAAAAAGGCAACTTGTTTAGCCACATCTTTTAGTCCGTGATGCTCAGCTATTCTGCTTTTTTGCAGATACAATATCTTTAACAATGATGTCTGTCATCCTCACAAAATTCGAGTCTAAAAGCAACCACATAGAGGGTATTGTTTTCTTTCCTCTTATGTTACTGCAGGTTACTGCTTGATTCATATTGTGCTTTGTTTTCTGCAGGCCTTGCTTCATGGAAGTGGTATCTGGAAGTGGTATCAATATGAACAGAACAGTGGGAACCTTTACCTATTTATGTAAACCGCCCAACATTCATCTTTACCTCCACTGACAAACATGCCGAACCACACAATGCATACAGCAGGAAAGCAGACAAGCATCCTCGAAATATAGTACGAGACCCTCACACAAGCTAGAAGGAGCAATATGACTACAGTTTGACTCTTTAGACAATCCATGGTCAATAGAAGCTTTCTGGACACAACAAGTGTTCTCATAAGCTTGTTAAGCCTGTACTCAATGGTATTTGTCTCTGCCAGTCATAGCAGTGCTCTTTTGTGCCACACTCCCCAAAAATGGACTAGCATAAGTGGGCCACCAAGTGGCAAAATGAGTCCATTCAAGTATGGGAGGATAGTGCAATGAGCAGTGCATGCTGCACCTCAAAATGTGATCACTACTACTAGTAGTAACTGACTCAGAAGAAAACACGGTCAGTGTCAAGACATAGGGATCTGTACAGGTAAACCTACAGGTCCTGGACCTCCAACCCATACCCAACCCATGATGGGTATTCCTCATGGGTTAACTGGTACCTGCATGTGGTGCACAGCCACAACCACTTGAATATGAACACAAACAAATGCTAATTATGCATTTGTGTTTAGTGTTTTAAAGTCCAGTGCAGTCTGGTTTCTTGGCCCCTAAGCAGCACAACTGGACCAGGACTGGTCTGCCAATGTCGCTGAGCAAGGCAACCAGTAACCAGACCACTTAGGACCAGTTCAAAGCAGTCCCGTTGCTGGTTGCAGCTGGTTACAACCGGTTTTTTTGGAAAACCGGTCTGCACACAGGAATCACATGGGAATTGTGCTTAGCAGTGGCATGGATGACTACAGTAGACACTCTCAGCTATCTATCACACATTAGATCACATAAATTGGTCCATGCAATGTTGCAATATCAGCATTTCTGGGTTACATGTCATTAAAATATAGATATAGTTGTAACTAACCAGGATAAAACCATCAAATTACGAGGAAATTATGGGAAGTGGGCCTAAATGGTAGCTAAATGTCTATATATTTTTCAAAGCAACCAGTTGCAGTCTGGACCAGTTGCAACCAGTTTTAGACTTGTCTTTCAGATTTCTTCATTTCAAAAAGACTGGACCAGTCACTTGGCAAATCCAGCACAACTGGACTTTGAAACATTATTTGTGTTCACTTATTATAAGGCCCAGATGAGTGGGAGGGGAGCACTGTCATGCAGAGTCAATCGGTCAACCTATTTTTGAACTCTGCTTGGCAAAGCAGCAGACCCAATGAAGGAAGTCAGTTCACACACTAGGGTTAGGGTTAGGCATACACAAATGTAGCTTTTCATAGGTAGATAGTGTACACTACCTCTTCTTCCAAACTCTGACACTGACCCCGATGGGTGTTTCTTGGCTCACCTCCGGCTTGTGGACCCCTGCACATGACCAATTTGCCAAGGGGAGGGGGTTCGTGCACAATCACACAGCAAGCATAACCAGGAGAGCACACAGGAATCCGAAATCCAGGCACGAGTGGATACATGACATGACCAAATGTAGAACTCTCCCATGGCTCCGATCACAGGAATTCAGGCACGGTGCTTTGGTGGTTAAATAACTCGCCTTCTAAAGAAGGACTCGTAAATGACCCCCTATAGTTAGCGGGGATGATAACAGGGGGCTGCGCGAACCTTGGCTTCATCTCCATACAATGACCTCCAAGGATACTACATCTGATGCAGTAGGCACCCCGTCACCTGGACACTCTCCTCCATCTCACACAAACCACTGTACAGCATAACCCTCTTTCAGAGTCAGGGGTGATATCTTCGCTGACAAGAGAGGGCTCCTCCCCTCCAGCAAAAATCCGAAAGGTCGAACCCGGCTCACAGATTAGCAAAGACGGGGCATCAGCGGTGGACAACGCAGCAGCCCTTGCCACCTCTCCCGGCGCGCAACCAACCACCAACGCACGTCCAGAGTCCAAAATCTCATCCCCCTCTGAGTCCAAACCCAAACTCACATCGAGCCCCTGTACCTGCAACTGCGGCGGGTGCTGCTGCCACAGCACCTCGACCGAGCCCCAACACTGCGTGCGCTGCCACACCAACTACACACTCAACCACACCGAAGCTGCGCGCTACCACACGTGTTCAGCGACCCGGCGGAATACGATAGCACCTTTGTCTGGGGGGACTTGGCCGCTCCCTCGGTCTGCTGCGGGACATACGTGTGCGTTGGTGCCCCTTTAAAGGGGGATTGGAGACAACCGTTCCCTTGCTTTGTGGGATGGCACACGACCGACGTGGAAGCCGTCCAAGAGGCGTACAATGGCGTTAATGTCCTCCGCTGTGACCTCGACCCTGGAGGAAAGTGCAGGCGGGCCCCGATGAAGCATTCTGTTCATTACAAGATTCTATACGATGAAAAGGTCAAGTACGTCCCGATCGACAAAGAAGACCATAAGAGATACTTGAAGAGAAAGAGGACAGAGATGATGAATGATAGAGAATTTAAGCAATTATTCCATATCGAAGGCGACTTGAAAGAAGACGAAGAGAAAGAAGATGAGCGAGACAGCGACGAGGAAGAGGCGTAAGCATGTATGGTGAACGCGTGCTCTGTTCTGGACTCTAGTTTGGCATTCCAGTGCAATCGATGGTAATCATGATTGTTGGAACCATCAAAGTGACGACCACTGAAATTCATGTGGAGATAGAATCAGTTCGTCTTCTGTTAGTCACTGACTACAGTCATATGAGTGAAACATGAGGGTGACGTAGCATACGTTTGCACTTGGAATACCAAAAGACAAATTTTGCTTCCACCAAGACTGCAGTTACGTGAGTACAACTCGAAACCGTTTGACGACAGCCAAGGCATGAAGTCGATGCCAGGCATTTGCACCCGATTCTCGATGCAAACTCTGTCTTCGAGATATATATAGCTCATATACATACGCCCGCCAGAGTCAAAGATCACTCGACCACCTCGCTCACCTCCCCGTCAAGCGAATCTCCAACCACCGCAAAGGCGGGAACGTCACGGCTGCAAATGCAGCTGCGAGCTATGCACAAGGGATAAAAAAGAAACACACGTCAGTGATACGAACAATGATATCAAGGACCTTCCTTTTGACCCACCTCGAATCCGAGATCGGCACCGTTCTTCGCACCGGCCATCGCCCCGATCGGTCCTGTGTACCAAGCTTGGGACATTCCGACCACCGCACCCGCTATCCCGAAACAACATGCCAACATGCCTGCAATGCCAATTGGAAGTCTGCGGGTGGATCGGTGGACGCCATGTCAGCGTGCTATAATGATAGCCACGTAGAGGCACGTACTTGGAAGGGTTATCCCAATCTGCCAAGTTGTAGCCTCCCAACTGACCCCCTTTTCGTCGGAACAGGAAATGTTCCTCTGCCACAATGACAATGAAGAACGCTGTCCAATAACTCAATATGGACAAAAAGTTGCTGAGGATGGCGCTGAAATGCTCCCGTCCGGCAACACCGGCGATGGTATAGACAAGGAAAACGAGCAACACCCAGAGGAAGCGGGGTACCATGGCAAAGGGACGACCGAGCGCTTGTATGGAGAGAGCGGCGGAATACGTGTTGGGTATGTTGTTGGAACTTGTTTTTCGTGGAGACGTAAGCACGAGATTTGGTCAAGAGACGAATGACATACACTGCGCTCATCGCTAACAATACCAGGAGGAACTTTCCTCCGCCTTTCCAAGGTGATAACACTTGGGCGATCAGTGCACCTGTGTTCCCATCAGAACCGAGAGCAGCGACATAGGCAGGATCGGTGATCGTCATCAATGCAGCACCCAGCGTCACGGTGAATACGATAGGAAGAAACAACCCGGAAAAAGTTAATATGAACACACGCCAAGGATTGGTATCGACCGGTAGGCGGACATTGTAGTCAGCAGCGATGGGTGCCCAGCCTGCGACCGAGCCAAAGATGATCGCACCAAAGCTAAGGATGTTGGCACTGAGTTCCCTTCCGGTGTTTTCCAGCGCCTTTTGTGTATTGATGTCATATCCGGCTTTGCTTCCGAGCCCATAGAGACAGCACATGATGAACAATGTGATCATCCAGGCGTAACGTTCGTAGACGTGGACCATGTCGTAACCGACGAAACAAGGAATGAGGCAGCAGACACCGATGATGATGATGCCACCAACGAGGGGGAGTGTGTTTGTGCTGATCGAGGCAAGCGTCTGGCCACCAAGAATGACGGCCGTCGTGGCGAATCCAAGCCTAGAGGACGAGGATCAGTATGACTGATCGCAGAGATTGACCACAAGACGTACTGAGTGAGGATGTTTAGGATAGAGAAGAAGGTACCACCCAGGTAGCCCGAGCTATAGCGGGTGATGATCATTGTACGCAAGCCGGTGCGTGGGCCGAGAGTAGCAATAAATGCCGTCGCTACACTACCGAGGGCAGCAAAGCAAAAGGTAGTCGCGACTGCATGACTGAGTGAGGTCTAAGCACAACAAGACGTTGGGAGGGAATCGGGTACCCACGGTAGGGTAAGAGTGAAAGCGAACTGGGCTAATACGCCTACGGGTATCGTCGTGAGCACCATGTTGACGGACCTATCCCATTCGTGAGGTACGAAACGAGGTCGAGAAAGTGGACATACCACCACATCAACAGGCTACAAGGGATATTGAGCATACTTTGAGATTCGACTAAACGTAGAGAACACGGACTTGTTCCATGAATTCTTGGTCTCTCTCTGGTTTTCTGGGACACGCTCTACGCCTCTTGCTTCGACACCACTCTGGAAGAGCTTGGAGAGAAGAGGGCCAAAGACACCGAAACGCTTCGCAATCACTTGGTCTGGTGCGGCCTCGACTGCAAAAACTTGTGTGTCCCCATTCTCGACGCCTTTTTCCCTGTCATAGGATCCGGAACTGTTGTCCTTGGACATGTTGAGGGAACGGGGGGTGAGGAGATGGACAAGGGAAGGGGGACAAAGTGAGCCGAACTGATGTCGCACACAGTATCGGAACAGATACGCGATAGTGCGGTGAACCGCATGGTTTGTTTATGCGGTGTGTCGGGGCATGTCAATTTCCGGTATGGAGGATCAAAATGTGACACGGCATGGCCACATCAATTGATCGCGCACGACTCATACTCTTGGATGAAGATAACTTCAAGGATGCCGCGTGCGACTGTCTGAAACTTGAAGCCGCCTGGCAAACCAGTCTCACAGGCGCCGCTCGCAACCAATCACAAGTGCACACTTGGGCGACCTCCAAAATCCAGGATAGGCACGTACTTACAACGATGAACTCAGTCAATGAGGATCATACGGTGCCATTTCGCCGGCAACTTTTGCCTCGAAATAATTCTGCCCACAACACTAATCATACGGCACCAGAACCATCCAGGACACCTCAAGGATGCTTGCGCCACTTTATATTTTTCAAGTCCCTTGCCCCAATCTTGCCTTTCTCGTCCACATGGCCAAACACGCCTTCAAACCCGGGCCAGCCTTCGCGCATGTCTTCCCTTTTCCTCTTCAAGTACCTACCTCGATCTTCGTTGTCCTCCTTGTTGTACTTGACGTCATCACTGTAGAGATTCTCGTAATGAGCATGATGCTTCATCTGTTCCCGGAGGCATTTCCCTTCAGGGCCCAGTTCACAACGGAGGACGTTCAAGCCGTTGTATTGTTCCTTGACGACGTCCACGTCGGTCGCGTGCCACCCGATAAAGCAAGGGAAAGGCTGATTCCAGTCGCCCTTGATGGGTTCACCCCCAAACACCTCAGACCCGCAACAGACGGAGCGAACGTATGCGTCTTTACACAAGTCTTCCCCGTAGTACCGATCAAAGGAATAAAAGACGTGGGGAACCATGCACGCCTGCGAATGATTAAAGGTGTAGTTCGTGTGACAGCGAACGCAGTGTTGGAGCTCGGTCGAGCTACCGTGGCAGCAGCACCCACCACAGCGACAGGTACAGGGAGCTGATTCAGGCTGGGGAGATCTCTTACCCTCTGAATCCGAGTCATAGTCCGGCTGCGCGTGCGACGATGTGGGCACTGCAGTGCCTGCCGTCTTGTCCTTTGAGGGCTCGGCTGAGGCAGGGAACTCCTCTTCGGTCTGTAGCCCCTCAGATATTTTGGGCACATCTGCACCTGGGGCCGGGTGGTGCTGGATGGAGACAGCATGAGCGGACGGAGAGTGGATGATTGGACAACGCTTACCACTTCAGATATCTCCTTGGAGGACATTCTTTGCAACGCGATGATGCTCGGATACGCAATGGAAGAGAGTTGTGTTCTTTAAAAGCCCTTCTTATGCGCAGATTGGCTGACTATGAATTTGTTGGAGCACGATACAGGCGCAGGAAGTGACCTCAGGCGAAATGGGGGTCAGAATCAGGATTCCGAGTCGTATTACTGTCCCCTATAGTACGGATCGTCTTATGTACGGTACTACTCAATGTCTATTGATTAGATATGCTCAGCATCACTTGGCCGAGTGCAGCTTGCTTATGTTTGGTCCTAGTCGACGGAGTGTACTACTTACCAACGCTTGATAAATTCTGTTGGAGGCGCGGCGAGGATCAGCATAATCATAAATTCGACCCTCGCTCCTAGATGCGTAGGTGATAATGCAATGGAAACTTAGCATACATGCCTGTATACGAGGTGGGTATTGTGATATGTTCTATCACACCCTTACTCCATTACAGGCTGGTTGACGAGCAGGACCGACAGCATCCTCGTCTACGTACTTCGGTCCAACGTTCCTTGTATACAGCTCGATCCGAGTCTGGTATGCGTTCATCGCTCTTACAGTTCCAAGCATTCATAAAGACGTAATGATGAGACCCAAAAATCTCAGAAAAGAAAGCAGACACTGCGGCCACAGATTCTGCTTCAATGGGGGAGTCGAAGACATCGATCGAGGCTCGCCGGTGATGGAGTAACCTCGTACGTCCATGGCGAGCTAGATGGAACGTAACGACGGACACCTCTGCAGAATCCGTAACAGTCCGTTGGGCGTGATTCCACCCAGCGACCCCCAACTCCATGACATGTTCGCAGAAATATGTTAAACGAGGCCCATGGGTGCTGAGGCCAATGTTAGGAGTTCACTGTCCGCTAGATTCACTTTGCACTTCATATTGAGCCCAAACATACCTGCAGGCGTCCGGGTTGTGGTGACCAGTCTGACTCATTGGTTTTTGTAATTACATAGTCAAATCAATAAAGCCATTAAGAAATATTTTGAGCTAGCAAGTAAGTAGTATGTATATATCT
>JBBPOE010000897.1:0-11448 GCA_038091295.1 Tylopilus felleus | reverse complement strand
GCCATTGTCCTCCACCGGGAAGCACTAGAGCTGCGTCAGCAAGGACATCCTAATCGCTCATACTCCTTGTACAACCTTGCGTCATGTCTCTCGACTCGCTACAAGCAGCTCGGCGCGGCAGCGGATCTCGAGGAGGCCATTGTCCTCCACCGAGAAGCACTAGAGCTACGCCAGCAAGGACACCCTCATCGCTCATCCTCATTGAACAACCTTGCATTGTGTGTCTCGACTCGCTACGAGCAGCTCGGCGCAGTAGCAGATCTCGAGGAGGCCATTGTCCTCCACCGGGAAGCACTAGAGCTGCGTCAGCAAGGACATCCTAATCACTCATACTCCTTGTACAACCTTGCGTCATGTCTCTCGACTCGCTACAAGCAGCTCGGCGCGGCAGCGGATCTCGAGGAGGCCATTGTCCTCCACCGAGAAGCACTAGAGCTACGCCAGCAAGGACACCCTCATCGCTCATACTCATTGAACAACCTTGCATTGTGTCTCTTGACTCGCTACCAGCAGCTCGGCGCAGTAGCAGATCTCGAGGAGGCTACTGTCCTCCACCGAGAAGCACTAGAGCTGCGCCCGCAAGGGCATCCTGATCGCTCATACTCGCTGAGCAGCATCGCATTATGTCTCTTGACTCGCTACGACCAGCTCGGTGCAATAACGGATGTCGAGGAGGCCATTGTCCTCCACCGAGAAGCACTAGAGCTGCGTCAGCAAGGACACCCTCATCGCTCATACTCGTTGAACGACCTTGCATCGTGTCTTTCGACTCGCTACCAGCAGCAGCTCGGCACAGCAGCGGATCTCGAGGAGGCCATTATCCTCCACCGAGAAGCACTAGAGCTTCGTCAGCAAGGACATCCTCATCGCTCATACTCGTTGAACAACCTTGCAGGGTGTCTCTCGACTCGCTACAAGCAGCTCGGCACGGCAACGGATCTCGAGGCAGCCATTGTCCTCAACCGAGAAGCACTAGAGCTGCGTCAGCAAGGACATCCTCATCGCTCATACTCGTTGAACAACCTTGCAGGGTGTCTCTCGACTCGCTACAAGCAGCTCGGCACGGCAACGGATCTCGAGGCAGCCATTGTCCTCAACCGAGAAGCTGTTGACCTCACCCCTCGTGGTCACCTTCAAAAGCCCTGCTATCTTATCAACTTGGGCAACTGTCTCTTCACTCGTTTCGAGTGCCTCGGACGGCCGAGTGACCTCGAAGACGCAATTTCAAGGCACACGGATACTCTTGACCTCATTCCACATGATCGCCTTGTCTGGCTCGGCTGTCTTAATGACCTTGGCACCTTCCTCAGAACACGGTTCGAGCACCTCGGCGCGCTAAAGGACCTCGAGACCGCAATTTCGAGGCACAAGGATGCTGTTCATTTCATTCCTCGTGACCACCCTGATCACCCTGCCTACCTCAGCAACCTAGGCACCTCCCTTATAACACGTTTCGAGCGCTTCGGACAGCTGTCCGACCTCGAAGACGCCATTTCGAGCCACAGGGACGCAGTTGACCTCACTCGTCCGGGTCACCGTCAGAAACCTACGCTTCTGCACAGGCTTGGCATCTCCCTGACAATCCGTTTCGAGTACCTCGGGGAGCCGTGTGACCTCGAGGACGCAATTTCGAGCCACACGGCTGCTATCGATCTCATTCCTCATGATTGCCACGCCAGGGCCGCCTATCTCGATGGCCTTGGTACCTCCCTCAGAGTTCGATTCGAGCACTTCGGGGGATTAAACGACCTCGAGGCCGCAATTTCAAGGCAGAGGGAAGCCGTTTCGCTCACCCATATGGGTCACACTCACATGCCCGACCGTCTCAAGAACCTTGGCATCTCCGTCAGACATCGTTTCTGGCACCTTGGGGAGCTGAGCAACCTCGAGGAGGCAATTTCAAAGCACAAAGATGCTGTCAACCTGACTCCTCATACTCACGTTCACAAGCCTGCCCATTTGACTAGCCTTGGTACCTCCCTCGCAACTCGTTTCGAGTGCCTAGGGCGGCTGAGTGACCTTGACGAAGCCATCTCGAGGCACAAGGATGCCGTTGACCTCACTCCTGATGATGACCCCGACAAACGTAGTCGTTTGCGCAACCTTGCAAAATGTTTCAGACTTCGGTTCACGCACTCGGGTGAACCGAATGACCTAGCGCGGGCGATTTCTGGGCATAGGGATGCTGTAGAGTTTGTCACGGATGGTCTCACGAAGAGACAGTGCAGGACTGCCGCTCGTGTTGAGCGCGCTCGCCAGCTAGGTGATCTCGAGCGCGCGATATCGACGCAGAGGGACGCTGTCCGCCTCACCCCTGATGGTCACCGATGCAAAGCTCAATATTTGAATAACCTGGCCAACTGCCTGCTCGCTCGTTTTGAGCATCTTGGCGAGATGAGCAACCTTGAGGAGGCGAGGGTAGTGTACCAGAATGCTGTACAGATGGAGCAGTGATTTGTCGTAGCTCGAGGCTGTCGCGAGGAAGTCGACGTTACAATTACATGATAACTATGCAGATACCATGGCTCATTGATGGGACTTTGGAGAATCTTGTGCGGTGCGACCTGAGATCTCGTTCACTCCGGCACCCCCCATCTCTTCCTCCCCTTGACACGTCGTGGCGCTCTCCAGGTCTCTCACCAGCGCACACTCGATCCATCTCCCGCCCTCTTCCACAGATCCCTAGGCACAACGACTGTCACACAAACTTTCTCTACCTCCTGGGCGATCGTGGTGGCGTCGACATGGCCTTGGTCCGTCGCGTCCAAGCGAGTGTATGGCCCAACGGACTCGACACCGCCGATGCGATCTCCTGGGTCAGTCTCTCCCGACGACTCGAACGCAGCGCCCGCGTTGAGAGGCTACCACGCCTCTGTCACATCGTTGGGGTACGCATACCGTCTGTGATCGACCCGTCCATTCGGGCGCTAATTGAATGGTACGTTTCACGCCGGATGCCCTGCGTCGGGCCGACTTGCCGCCTTGCACGCCTAGGACCTCCGAACCCCGCGGATGTGGCACCGCCATCATCGCCGCTCCCATCCGCTTTGAACGTCAGTTTTACTTGACACCACACCGACCCACAACGAGGCATCCCAAGCTTTGCAGGCAATATTCAACTCCCGCAAGCCTGAGATACCTTGATCTGTACATGGTCTCTCTCCCTCCACCACCAGCACACAGGCGAACACGGACACGTCTGGGTCCCTGTCGTGCTGCCGTATCATGATGAAAGGAACGCCTCGTCGATTGGACACACCGGTGCCCACATTTTTTGGGACGATGCGTGACTCCTTGTTGCAACCCCCATCCCATCGACCTCTGGCTTGCAGTGCTTCGTTCAATATTACTAGGCATCCATACTTGTACACTGGCCAAGTAACGTGTAATCGATATACGCCTTAGGTGCCCAAACGACCTCTAACCAAATAGTCCATCATCACGATGACTGCTTCGCCTGTACAGCACTCTTGTACATCATATCCGCCTCCTCAAGGTCCCTCAGCTCGCCAAGATGCTCGAAACGAACGAGGAGGCAGTTGGCAAGGCCGCTCAAGTACTGATGCTTGAACGGGTGACCATCAAGGACAAGACGGAGAGCTTGTCGTTGCATCGAAATCGCTCGCTCGAGATCGTTTGGTTGGGAGGAGTGCTCTAAACGAGCGATGGCGCTACCCTGCTTGTGGATGCAACCATCGGGTGCGAGCTGTATAGTTTCCCTGTGTAAAGAGATCGCTTGCTCCAGGTCTTTCAGTTCACCAGTATGTGTGAAGCGAATCCTAAGATGGGTTGCAAGGTCGCTGAGCCAATTCGGTCTGCTAGGGTGATCGTGCGGGATGAGATGAACAGCATCTCCATGGCTCGAAATTGCATCATTGAGGTTCCTCAGCTCCCCAAAGAACTCGAAACGAATGGACCGGTAGACGCCGAGGTCATGAAGACGACGGGGCTTGTCGAGGTGAATCTGAGGGGTGAGGTCGGTAGCGTCCTTGAGCGCTGAAATTGCGTCGTCGAGGTCGCTCAGCTCTCCCAGACGCTCAAAACGAGTGAACAAGGAATTGCTGAAGTTGGTCAAACGACCAAGCCTCTCAGGGTGGATATCAGGAGTGAGGCCGACAGCAGCCCTGAGAGCCGAAACTGCAAGTTCGAGGTCACCGAGCTCCCTGAGGCGTCCGAAACGAGTGAATGAGATGGCACCGAGGTTGTTAAGACGCTCGGGCTTGGCAGGGTGAATATCGGGCGTGAAGTCAACAGCATCTTTGAGTATTGGGATCGCCTCCTGCAGGTCTTTGAGCCGCCCGCGATGCTCAAACCGAGCAAAGAGGTAGCTGCCGAGATTGTTGAGACGATTGAACTTGTTAGGGTGGCCATGAGGAGTGAGCTTAACAGCATCCCTCTGACTCGAGATTGCGTCATCGAGGTCGCTGAGATGCCCGAGGTGCTCGAAACGAGTGAACAAGGAGGTACCCAGGTTGTTAAGACGACCGGGCTGGTCAGGATAACCGTGAGGAGTGAGATCAACAGCATCCCTGTGCCTCGCGATTGCATCCTCGAGGGTGCCAAGCTCCCCGAAGTGATGAAAATGAGCGAATAAGGAATTTCCGAAGTTGTTAAGATAACCGGGCATGTCAGGGTGGCTTTGAGGAGTGAGGTCCACAGCTTCCCTGTGACTCGAAATTGCGTCTTCGAGGTCACTCCGCTCCCCGAGGCGCTGGAAACGCGTGAGCAAGGAGTTGCCGAGGTTGTTGAGACGACCGGACTTGTCCGGGTGGCCAAGAGGAGTGAGGTCAACGGCATCTCTGTGCGTCGAAATTGCGTCCTCAAGGTCACCAAGCTGTCCGAGGCGATGAAAACGGGCGAGCATGGAGTTGGCAAAGTTGTTAAGACGAGAAGGCCGGCCAGGGTCGCCAAGAGGTGTGAGGTTAACAGCATCTCCGTACGTCGAAATTGCGTCCTCGAGGCTACTCAGTTTCCCAAGGCTCTCGAAACGAGCGAGCAAGGAGTTGCCAAGGTTGTTTAGACAACCAGACCGGTCAAGGTGGCCATGAAGGGTAAGGTCAACAGCGCTCGTGAACGTCGAAATCGCATCTTCGAGGTCACTGAGTTGCCCGCGGCACCGAAAACGAGTCAACAACGCAGAACCCAGGTTGTTAAGACGGCCAGGCTTGTCAGGGCCACCATCAGGAGTCAGGCCAACAACATGCCTGTGTCTCGAGATTGCTTCCTCGAGATCGCTCAGCTCCCCGAGGTGATCGAATCGATACAATAACGCTACGCCCAGATTCCTTAGTCCTGCGCAGTAGCGAGAACCCTGACCAGATGACGACCTGACCAGCTTGTCCAAAAATGTGATTACCCGCTCCAGGTCGGCTCGATCACCGTACCTTTCGAAGCGTTGCAACAACTGGGCGTTTAAATTCCACAGGTCGTCACCTGTCAGGAGGGAAGCGGAATTTTGTTCCACCGATGATTCGCTATCTGCTGGAATGCCCATCCCGTGATTAGCCATCGTATACTGTGTAGAGAAGTGGGCTTCATACCTGTGATAATCGACTCCTCGCTATTGTCCGTCGGCGTTGCAGAGTCCAGGGAGGGTGAGTTCTGTAGTCCGTCTTGGGGTACAGGGGATTCCTTCTTTCGTTGGTCCTGCCTCGCATGCTCAGGGTGACGGCCATCGCCAGGCGTTTCTATGTGGTCCTGCAGAATAGGTCAGTGGGATCGCTGAGAAAGTATCAGCCAAGTATCGAAACACACACTGACAGTCAGAGTGCTAGACCGCGACGGTCTTGGTTCGTGCGGCGCTTGCTCTTCCACGGCGCCGGCTCTGCTACTCATCGGTGCTTTGGGTCCAGGAATGAATCGTTGAGGTCCGTAGATACTAGAGAAGGATGGGCCTGGTGAGCTTTGAAGCTCGCTTCAGAATCTGACACGGGAGTTTGCGCACCCAGTCCGTGTATAGTCGACTCGGAGGCTGACCAAGCTTGGCAGTGTATCGAACAGAATTAGCCCACTGCCTAGCAC
Organism: Tylopilus felleus; assembly: GCA_038091295.1. Lineage (NCBI taxonomy): Eukaryota > Fungi > Basidiomycota > Agaricomycetes > Boletales > Boletaceae > Tylopilus > Tylopilus felleus. The sequence continues at coordinate 5,427 of JBBPOE010000897.1, read as the reverse complement.
CGGCTCATTCGTGGGACATTAGAGAAAGTTGGCTCTCCAGCGCGACATCCTTGATTTGGGGCCGTTCTTGTCCGCTGCGCAATCAGCTAGTAATCCTGCTGAGAGCGATGTTAAAGCATGCAGCAAGGGACGTACTTGGAGCGTTTTCGTGTCCATACAGCAAGCCTATCTGTCACGGTGCTGTTGGTGTGCATGTGAAAGACACCAGTCCCCAAGTTGATTCGCCGTCGTGACTCCGCTCCAATACCAACACCTTCTCCTTGGTGTAGGTCTGTCATCTCATTTCAATTCATCTTCCACTGGACACCCGTTGGGTCCATGTAGCCCCTACAAACACTCTACATTATGGTACTTGTGGCGGCGTCGACCACCACATCATCACTTCAACTTCCTAGGCTTCCCAACCGGTGTATGAGAACCCCGCTTGACGGACTCAACACCAATGCGATATTCTCCTCGCCGTCAATGACGACTCGGACGCAACAGCATACTTGTTTAGAAGTTGCACGTGTCGTCAATTCTGTCACTTATTGAGTGGTAACCGCAGACTGTACGATCACGCAGAGCCATGCCCGGCGTCGTCACCCAGACCTAGTATGAGCTTGTCCTTGACGCTGAGCTCGTCTTCATTGACCTTGGAGATCGATTCTCAAAGTTCCACGACTCACAGAATGACATCCCAGGTTCCTACTCCCTAAGAGCTTGGACGCGTGTCGCCAATGTCTTTTGGGATGACGCATGACTTTTTATTGTTTGTATAGGTGCTAACGAGCTCCCACTCCTTCCAGAGTCACGACAATATTGAAACCCGAACCCGAACTGTGGTGGTAGGGGCAGGGTGAAAATAGAGTCAGATGATTTTATATCCTAAAAGTGCATGTGCGTTAGCTGTTTCTGGGAACACCAAATTGTTAATTGACAAGTCAATCTATCCGAGTGCATAGCACAACGACAAAAGAAGACAGACGCAGAGATACTCAAAGGTCTACATGGATGAGCGGAAGCCACTCGGCGAACAACGCGCCACCATCTCGTAGACGCCGAATATGCAGCGTTCGTGCGGCCTCTATAATCCGGCCCTGTGCCATTCCGAAACAGGTGCTCGTATACGTCCTTTGCCACACCAGGTGCAAGTCTATTGCTGATAGACCAGATCGTACCCATGATGCCCCCATAACCCGCACAGGCCTCATCGGGAAGGCAGCCATCACCCATGCGGAAAGGAACGCAAGCCCACGCTGTGGACGTGAAAACGCGATGATGTCGATATCATGCAGCTTCAAGCGGCGTCCATTCGGGAAGCAAAGTCTACTGTTCGTCGGATCGTCGGTACCTTGAACACTGTGGCATGCAGAATGGACCCAGTCTGCCTCTTCCATCAGGCCAAGTACCTCCTCGACTGCTCCAATGGAAGATTCTAGGAGGATCGTGCGTGCTGAGGTGAATTACGGATCACCGCCCTGATGTATCTCAACTCGGTGACCACACCTGGAAGTGGGATCCATGTTGCGGGACCGCGAGGAGGCGGAGATCTTCACGAGCAATGGGTGGGGGCGCAAGTAGGGGGAGAGTAAGGACGTACTATGATGAGACCACGAAATTGAATACCCAGTGTCATAGAAACCGTTTGGAAGACAAGTAAATCTGTGATCCGACTCGGAGAATCGACGGAGATATGATCATACACACACGAATCACGTAATCGATGTGGGTTAAAAGTTGCTACGTAGTAAGGATGCCTCTCCACTTGCCAGAATGTCTCCCCTCGATTCACCACTGTATCCTTCCCCCCTCGATTCATCATGACCATTCGGGAGTTGTATGCGGGTGAAGTTCAGGTTTCAAACACGGGGACTGGATTGACACTGTTCGGCCCATCATCATTAATTGCAACGTTCAGCGCTTTTTGCTGTCACACTGCCAGTACTTGCCCTCTTGTGTTTCTGCAGCCTCACCCGCTCCTATGCCGTATCTGGCACCCAAACTTTGAAACAAGGTTTCTTCCTCATGGGCTGCCGCACTTACTCTTTAATTACCCAACGCTCGTCTATCTCATCACTAACACCTCGGATCGGACTTCGAAGAACAAGACTCGGACCCACTGCATCAGTCCTGCCCTCAACCCTATATTGTAAGGGTCTCACTGGAACTTGCAGCCCACTCAGTCTCGTTTTCAAGGTCTCTTTTCCATCCAAGTTCTCTGGTCTAGTCTCCCAGATGAAAGGTGGCTGGTACCAGCGAAAGTTGTCGTCGGGTGTTGGATGTCGCGAGCCAAACTTCTGCATAGATATCACATCGGGTTGGAAGTGATCTAATTAATATGTGGACAGGTTTTGCGCTCATCATTATGGATCATGATGGGGAGCCATCCATAACTCCGAGAAAATACAGGATTGTATTTCAAGAAAAAGAGCAGTCTGCCCTTGCATGCTGGTTAAAACTTCTCTCTTCAAACTTTTCTCTACCCCACACTCATCGAGATCCATGTCCTCCGCACACTGGCAACCGTACCCGCTCGCTGACATTCAGGAGAACGACTATCTGTCCTGTAAGTCCGTTCTCTTACTATGCAGCATATTAGTATCACAATTTATTACAGTCGCACTGCTGACTTTTGTCGGATATGATTATGGTGAGTTACGGCTTCAGTTCCGACAATGGTATACTAATTTCTACATTGTCAGTCCTTACTTTCTCGGATGAGGTATAGTTGCAGTGCATACTCGTATACAACTTGAATGCTTTCTCACCAAGTGTCCGTGTAGATCGAATACATATGGGTAAATATGCTCCTTCTTATCAAGGCAATATCTCCTCAACGAGACAATAGACCCAACCCTGGACTTGGGTCTCAACATTGTTCGTTCTTGTGTGTATCTAACCTCCCGTGCATCCTCACAATGTGTGTCGAGCTCAGCTTCCCCATAGGTTCGTTATGCCGGCCTCTGCAGCTTCATGTCAGTCTATGGTCACCTGAGATACATCGGAGTACTGACTCCGGATGGTTCGTCAGATGTTTTTGCCTCTGTATGTTTGGCACAAAGACATGATGTCGATAGGACTTTGACCTTGCCCATAGTAGGAAGTAGCTTGCTACCTGGTGTCGCCATGGTACCCTTTTCATCTGAATTTGATGGCTGACGGGTGTACTGAAGTGTGTACCAACAGGTGTACGTGTTCATCCTATTCTCGTTGTTGTGACTTCGCAACATTACTGATACCCGCATTACAGTTGTAAGCACATTCACGTATATCTTTCCCTACACGCATTATTCATGGATGCTTCCTAGGTGAAATACTCTACATCCTGCAATCGTGGTCATTCCTCCTCTTTGCTGGTGCAGCCGATCGTAAGTCGTTTGATGGCTTCCTTTACGAATATGGAGTTTTTGACGATGGTCGCAGTCGTGACCATCCTCCGTGTCTGGGTGTTGTATAATCGATCGAGGTGCCTGCTCGGTGCTCTCCTCATCTTGTTCACTCTTGAATTCATCTCCTACACACTCCTCGCTGGCATCCGCAGTAATCCAAGGAATCTGTTGGGTATGAAGAATTAACTGCATCATTCGGACGCTACACTAACCAATGGCTGGGGATCCAAAAGTCGGCACCGTTGATGATTTAATTTGTGTGGCGGAAACCGCATCACCCATTTGGCAGGAGTTGGTCGTCGTTTTCCAAATTACGCACGGTACAGTCGTGTGCATGCTCGCCGCAGTCCAATTCGTGCGTCAATCACTCGAAATGTACCAAGTGATAAGGCAGTGGCAACCCGATCGGTACATGAGCTTGCTCGTCACGCAGGATATTCTTTACTTCCTTGCGTACGTCCACCTTCCCATTCACCGACATGTATCATCGGCATCGGAGAAAAGAAAAAGAAACTCACGACGCTTTCTGTCCCAGGATCTTTGCGTTTACCCTTACCGGGTTATTGAATCTCTTGGGGAAGATCCCTCAAGGAGGATGGCCACTGATACTGTCATCGATCATAAACTGTGTGCCCATATACACACTAACCCCTCGATTCATCTTGAACATCCGGCAGTCGTATGCCTGTGATGTTCAAGGTAGATGTGGTGAGGGGATCGACACCGGGTTTGGCTTGTCAACCTCAGGCCGTGGGTCCGTTGGGGCAGAAACGGTATTCGCGGATGTACCGAACGAGGGCTTGGAGAGTGGTGTTCAATGCAGCGGTGTCGACGGCATGGACACGGGGTTGGGCTCATCGTCATCCAGTCGTAGTGCGATTGGGACTGCAATGGTGTGCGCGGATGTTGAGCGGGACGAGTGGTTGGACAGGGAGAAAGAACCGGCGGGACAACAGAATGAACCTGCAGAATCGTCAGTATTGCGTCGCACAGCGTACTCGACCTAGGATAGTCTGGAACCATTGATATGCTACAGAACATGTAGGATGCGCTTTCAACCTAACTTAACAAGCGTTCACCTCGGTGCCGTCAGGGCAAAGCGACGGAAACAAGGCAGACGACAAAAAAAGAGCGCAAACCTAATGATGCATGTCGTGTCACTTCTTTTCAGCCAAGGACTGAAACACGAGGGGTGTGAGCCACGACAACACGCGTATGCCGAGCGAGCGATCCCTTACGATATAAACAGACCTTTACCTGTGGAGATGGAACCCTTTATCAATTGCTGCGATCCCGTCAGCTTCGCCTCTATCCTTCACTTAGCATGTGCTCGCAAGGAAGCTCACCCTCCCTTTGTGCGGCATACCGGAGTTTTCCAGAAGTACAGATTACTATATCCACGACGCGCCTATATGCCAGTTGCCTCCCGGTGGACATATCAAACGCACAAAGAGGCATGGAAATGAGCACAAGACTATGGTGCACAAGAACATCCTACCTCGCTCCTCGTGCATCAATCCATGCATGGCAATGACTTTACCTGCATCCATGCATTCCTGGGATCAATGATTCAGTGTCCATGTTGAACTCCACATGACTCATTCCCTGCCAGTGCCACCACAGCACCTACTGAGTCTCAACTGAGCAACGTATAATAACTATTTCTTCGTTGTTAGGGGGCAGGGAGGAAGGCACATACTTTATCTGGTCACCGGGTGCAGGTTTTTCTTCCTTTCCCTGGTTCCGCCCCGTACATCCGGGATGGGGGCCAGAAACGACAAACGTTTGTATGCCGTCCTGCAGAATTAGTCAGTGTGCAAACTAGCAGATAGATCACAACCCACAATCACGGTAATCAATGGCGACCCCTGTCGTGGAGATTCTTCTCCGGTGCACCATGTGCTTGATCTCTCGTTCATCGCTGTTTGACCGGGAAGAAATTTTCCAGCTGACTCCTGTAAGCGTACCTGAAGTACATTCAAGTCTACACTCGGCGTTCGATATCACAGCAAATCGAACCTTGTCCACGTGCCAATGTAGCGACGGAGCTTGGCTC
>JBBPOE010000896.1:0-11454 GCA_038091295.1 Tylopilus felleus | reverse complement strand
GCGACGTATCGCTCGAGTCCTGCCTTGAGAGTTTTCTGGTACGCCAGAATGCATGAGGCATGATCCTTCAAGACCTATCGGATCTGCGTTAGAGTAGGCCAACTCTTCTATCATATCGAGCGCTCACATCGATGCTGGTGATCGTTACTTTGTTTCCATCGAGTGTGAACATTGGAAGAAGTACTTCGGCTTGATGTATGGCCTACAGAAGAGAACGACCACTCAGAAAATGCAGCGAGTCAGGGGAGTGTTTGCCCACATTGCTCCCGATAGTCCCGAGATGGTCCATGCGGTTCCCGACGTCCCTGAACAGGATGTTCTGGTTCTCGAGCGCGGACATAACTTTCGCCAGATCAGGAAGCGCCTGTTCGAGATCTACTAGTTCCTGGTTTAACGCGGCTTCCCTTCTCTTGTACTCTGGCGAACTCGTCAGTGGAAACACTATTGAGAAGGCATTGCCAGTGTGTTATCTCACCTCGCAGCTTTTCGTATTCGGCATTGATAGCGCTAGCGTCTGCGACTACAGAATTGATAACAGCAACCTGGAGACGATTCAGCGGAAGAAATGATGACACTAGGAGTGGTTATACTGACGACAAAAGAGAGGCCGGTCACTGGGGCTAAAACCGCACATCTCCCTTCCATGAGCGCGTCGTCAGTCTTCAGGTCGAACAAATCGAGTATAACTCCACGCTCAAGACCTGCCAACTTTTGATTCCAAATACTTTCAGCACATTTATTGCAAGGGTGCAAAGCCAACGAAACTCACCAGGGTCTGACGTCTAGAGAAATGCATGTCAGAGACATGTAAATGACGAACGAACGACCATACTTGGTGATTTCGGTTCGAGTCACCGCAATTTCTGCTTTCTTGGCCTTGAATGCGTCAGTGAAGCTCACATTCTGACTCCTTGCATAATCGTCAAACGTATTGGTGAACCTATCAAGATCGTTCTTGAGACTGATAAATTCTTTCGAATTCGTGCGCGGCTCATCTGCGTCGAGCCACCTCACGGCGGGATCCGGTTCCTGTATGACACAAGTATATGGGTCCCGTCGTACAGCGATGGAGGAACGAATTGGCAACTTACGCGACTGACAAGTTCAAGTGCTTTCCGGACGTCCTCGACTGACTGAGTGTCTGCTTGGAAGGTATTCTGAACTACCGGAAGCATAGCCTGTATGAATTCTAATGCGAAGATTAATCTATCCGATGTTATCACGTTTAAAAACAATGACACCTGCTTTCGACTTCCGCTTCTGCCGCGGTAGCAGCCTCCCGGCTTCTCCCAAGAAACTGAATCCATCGCTTTCAAAGCATTAGAGCGATGCATTGAACGGACGTCGAGAAAGCGCGTCGTCTTACCCTCTGGTACCCCTCCCAAGTGGGTCGGTAATGGTTGTTTGGACCACCTACGGTTTCAAGCTCGGCCTTGATGGTCTCGAAAGCTTTGTCAAGCTGGAGGATGCTGTTGGAAAGGGCGTCGACTTCCTCTAAAAATTCGTCCTGAAAGGTCTCGCCGGCCGTGCATTGTTCCACGGCTATGGTTATCTTGGATGTGATAGATGCGTCAGGAGAAAGGGAAGCTAGCGCCTTGATTTCATTCTTGGCCTCCTGGGGAAGTTGTTCGTAGATATCCTTGATGGACTGATACGCAGGTGGGAGATCGGACATGGTACTTCTGGAGGATGGTGCTGAGCGGCCAAAGGTCCTGGATAGTCGACGGCTGAGATCGAAAGAGTGAGTTCATGTTTTTATACTCAACTCAGTCATATCATGACATCACCCCACGCAGAAGATACTCGGGCGCGCGAAGTATGAAGTACGTTTTCAGACTCAGCGTGCTCGGGAGCATGATCGAGGCCACGATCACCGCATCGGCCGAGCGGCCAATAGTGGTTTGTTTGAACCTAGTCCGAGTCAGAGCTTACGATCACCGGATCTGATGCCTTTCCTTCCCTCTCCCGGTTTCCTCCGACTGCATCTTCAATTTCTTCTTCGCAAGGATACGTGCGGGATGTATTCTGATGACTTGGATATTTTTTGTCCTATATCCTTGCCGATGCAGTGATTGAGGGATTGAAGTTCTGCCGAACGGAGCCTCCATAGCGGTCACCAGATTAGTTGCGCCCGTTGTCATCGTAACCCGTCGAATGAGGCAAGCTCGGCGGGCTGGCCACCAGACTAGTCGCGCTCGGGTCGCGCCGACTGCCGCTTATACTTGGTACTCGGCCATTTTGGACTCAGCATCCTTTCGGAACCGAAAAAGGTTCTGCGATGCTGAACAATAGTACTCTCTTCTCGCCTGGACATCAGTTCCATACACACACAGACGACTTGGGAACAGGATCAAAGAAGTTGTCAATGAGGCGGGAGAGTCTGCACAACGCCCGGTTTTTTTTGGAAGACCGCGAGTTGGGCCAATGGCCCAGGGCGGACGTCAACCAGTGAGTGATTGGATTCACCTTTTACAAGTCACTGCAAGGAGTGGTCCAGCTTGAGGTCCGCCTTCCATTGGCCCTTGAACTCGTGGTCATTCAAAATGGTCAAATTTCATGAGTGAATGATTGAAAATGCAGCCTACCATCAGTCCAACGTAGGTGACACGGGGAACTCACGTTCAAGTTTCTAAGCAGGCCAGGATCGTGTATGTAAGTACTGGAAACGTAATGACAACTAGTCACATGCTATCGGCGGTGTCACATGCCAGTGACGCCCACACGGCCATCTGCCGGACCTGTGAGGCTGTCACAGTACTTGATAACGACCAATTTCAAGTTATTACACATTTACTGTTAGCATCTACATCATCATACAATACCGACAAACTGCACAATCCAAGACATGACGGACATGGAGACGAAGATGAAGACGCCGGGGGAACATAGGGACGGAGATGCGGACGCGGTGATAAAAAGAGAGAGGAAACGGAAATAGGGACAGAATGAAAAAGCGATTCGGCGATCCACTCTTCAGCTCCAACACATCGCTGTTCGTGGACGTCCTTTATGGACTGATACGCAGACGGAAGGTCATGCTCGGATTTCTGGAGGAGAGTGCTAAGTTGAAGCGGGCAAAGGTTGGGGATAGGCTCGGCGTGAAGGAACTTTGTTTTCACAGACCCCGTCACCAAGGCTCGAAAAAGAACTCGAAGCGTAAAGCCTGCTTTCGAGCGCGGCGTCTCGGACTTGAATGCAAACTTGGGCTTGCGCATCTCCTTTATCGTCGTGCGTCTCTCAGGTGAGTCAGTGGGTTTCTTGGGCTGGGCGGCGGATCCTGCCCGTGTACCATCACCCTGAGCATCCCTACGACGCTCGATCATCACCCAGTGGCCTCGGGCTGCAGGGCCGTGACCGTACTCGGGTCTTGATATCACAGAAAGAGACCAATCACTACGCGGTTTGCATTCGGTTACACTCGTACACACACACATGTTCACGATCGACAAGAAATCTCAAGAACTGGTGACACATAACGACACAGCGACGAGTTGACAAATGGCGAAGAGGGAGCATGATCTCGATGAGGGTGACTGATGTTCAGTCGGACTTTAGGATGTGACCTTGGCGACGTATCGCTCGAGTCCTGCCTTGAGAGTTTTCTGGTACGCCAGAATGCATGAGGCATGATCCTTCAAGACCTATCGGATCTGCGTTAGAGTAGGCCAACTCTTCTATCATATCGAGCGCTCACGTCGCTGTTGGTGATCGTTACTTTGTTTCCATCGACTTTGAAAATCGGAAGAAGCATTTGAGCGTGATGTATGGTCTACAGAAGAGAACAACCGCTTAGAAAGTGCAGCGAGTCAGGGGAGTTTTTGCCCACATTGCCCCCGACAGTCCCAAGATGGTCCACGCGGTTACCGATGTCCTTGAACAAGATGTTCTGGTTCTCGAGAGCGGAGAAAGCTTTCGCCAGATCAGGAAGCGCCTGTTCGAGATCTACTAGTTCCTGGTATAGCGTGGCTTCCCTTCTCTTGTACGCTGGTGAACTCGTCAGTGGAAACACTATTGAGAAGGCGTCGCGTTATCTTACCTCGCAGCTTTTCATGTTCGGCATTGATAGCGCTAGCGTCTGCGAGTGCAGAGTTGATGGCAACAGTCTGGAGACGATTCAGCGGAGGAAATGATGACAGTAGGACTGGTTATACTGACGATAAAAGAGAGGCCGGTTACTGGGGCTAAAACTGCAGATCTTCCTTCCATGAACCCGCCGTCAGTCTTCACGCCGAACAAATCGAACGCAACTCCACGCTCAAGACCTGCCAACTTTTGATTCCACATACTTTCAGCACATTTATTGCACGGGTGCAAAGCCAACGAAACCTACCAGAGTGTGACATCTAGAGAAATGCAAATCAGAAACATGTAAATGACGAATGAGTGTAGAGAACATCCATACTTGGTGATTTCAGTTCCATTCGCCGCAATTTCTGCTTTCTTGGCCTTGACTGCGTCAGTGAAGCTCACATTCTGACTCCTTGCATAATCATCAAACGTGTTGATGAACGTATCAAGATCGTTTTTGAGACTGATAAATTCTTTCGAATTCGTGTGCGTCTCATCTGCATCGAGCCACCTCACGGCAGGATCCGGATGCTGTATGAGCATATAGGTCTCCCGTCGCACAAAGAGGGAGGAATGAATTGACAACTTACGCGACTGATAAGTTCAAGTGCTTTCCAGACGCCCTGGAACAACTGGGATTCTGCTTCCGGGAAGGCATTTTGAACTACCGGAAGGATGATCTGCACGAATTCTGACGCGAAGATCGATCTGTCAGATTTTATCACGTTTAAAAAAATGACACCTGCTCTCTATTTCCGCTTCTGCTGCGGTAGCAGCCTCCCGGCTTCTCCCAAGAAACTGAATCCATCGCTTTCAAAGCATTAGAGCGATGCAATGAACGTCGAGAAAGGGCGTCGTCTTACCCTCTGGTACCCCTCCCAAGTGGGCCGGTAATGATTGTTTGGACCACCTAGGGTTTCAAGCTCGGCCTTGATGGTCTCGAAAGCTTTGTCAAGCTGGAGGACGCTCTTGGATAGGATGTCGACTTCCTCTAAAACTTCGTCCTGGAAGGTCTCGCCGGCCGACCATTGTTCCATGCCTACGAGCATCTTGGATCTGACAGATGCCTCTGCTGAAAGGGAAGCCAACGCCTTGATTTGATTCTTGGTCTCCTGGGGAAGTTGTTCGTAGACATCCTTGATGGACTGATACGCAGGTGGGAGATCGGACATGGTACTTCTGGATGGTGCTGAGCGGTCAAAGGTCGCAGATAGTCGACGGCTGAGATCGAAAGAGTGAGTTCATGTTTTATACTCAACTCATTCAACGATTAGATCATGACATCACCCCACGGGGAAGTACGTTTTTAGACTCAGCATGCTCGGGAGCCTTTCTATGATCGAGACCTCGATCACCGCATCGGCCGTAGCGGCCAATAGTGATTTGCATATCGTCTACAAGACATATTTAAACAAACAGTACATTTGGGAATTGTTGCAAGATTTGATGCCTTTCCTTTCCCCTTTCGGTTTCCTCCGACTGCATCTTCAATTTCTTCTTGTGCGGGATGCATTCCGATGACTCGGATGACGGATGGGATCATTCGGAATTACATATCTCTCTCCTTGAATCTACAACTTTGTATTATTATTATTTTGTCCTATACTAGTATCCTTGCCGATGCAGTGATCGAGGGACTTCAGTAATGTAGAAAGGCAACTCGTCTTCATGCCGAGCTCGCTGAGTTTAAAAACGTACAAGCATCGTTAGTCCCTCGCGCCCACTGTCACAGTAGATACGCCCATCTCATTAGAAGATGGGCTGGTCACCAGACTAGTCGCGCCCACTGCCACTTATAGTGCTTGGTAGACAGGCTGTAAACGGACACGCTCGGTTCCGAGTCGATGTTGAAGACGTGTTTTTGGCACGCGTTGGAGGCAAGGCAGGTCTGCTGAGGGTTCGACCAGCGGCGTCGGGCGATCAGGTCAAGGCTCTGTTGTTTGAACTGACGCTTACCTGGTAAAGCCGTACAAGCCGACCCCTGAGCGAGACGTCGTGAGTCGTAAGGTTAAGATAACGGAGAATGATATTGGATTGATACCCCATGCCATGTGAGCTGGAGCGCCAGGGACAGGCTGATAGTAGGGCTGAAAGAGGGAATAATATCAACTACACATCGACAAAGAAACCCCAGATGGTGGCTCACAGTCTCATTCTGAGCAAAGCCGATGTAATGAGTCTCAGGCTGTGCCGAATAGAGTACGAGGTCCGGCCGTTCATATGACAGTGGTCATTATTATCAGCACTGATCATTGCATGATTATTTATTGTAGGAATGGCTCACGTTCAGTAGTTATGTGTGCAGAGCTCGCGGATACCGGGGAATAAACGTGGGGATGATTCACAAAGGTTTAGTGCGTGGTTTTCTGGACTGGACGACGGGTGTTGCTCGTGTACTGCCACCCCATCCGTGCCAGAACACTCAATCGTCGTCTGGTGGCTTGCAGGGCCGAGAGCATAATTGAGATAATCGACAGGTGTGTCGGGCCGAAATCCCGCTCGACGCGTCGCAAGCCTGTACACGCGCAGTGCGACACGCTCAAGGACAAAGAGAGGGTAGGGAGAGGAGAAGATGACAACCAACCACTACATGATTTGCATTCGGTTACACTCGTACACACACATTTACGATGGGGAAAATCTCTCAGGCACCGGAGACAGATAAACTTACAACGACGAGTCGAACGGACGGCGAACGAGGGTTTGACCTTGGTAAGTGTATGGGGCTCAGTGCGCGACCTTGGCGACGTATCGCTCGAGCCCTGCTTTCAGACTTTTCTGGTAAGCCAGAATGCATCCGAGGTGTTCCTTCATCACCTATCGTCTCTGCGGTGGAGTCGGTCTATTTTTGGAGACGTTTAAGCACTCATGTCAGTGTTGGAGAGTGTAACCTTGTTTCCCTCGGTTTTAAAGAACTTGAGAAGCGATTGGGCGTAATGTATGGCCTGCAGATAAAAAACCCGTTTAGAGAGGAAAACAATCGAGGGTGTTTTTGCCTTACGGTGCCCCAAATAGTCACGAGTCGGTCCATGCGGTCACCAATGTCCTTGAACGTGATGCTCTGGTTCTCAATAATGGACACAGTATTGGGTAGATATGAAAGGTTTGCTTCGAGACCTGCGAGTTCCTCCTTCAACGTAGCTTCCTTGCTCTTGTAGTCTGGAGAACTCGTCAGTGGAAACGCAGTATTGAACAGTCGTGTTGCCTCACCTCGCAGTTTTTCATGTTCGGCATCGATAGCATTAGACTCATCGACAACAGATTTGAAGGCAGCGACCTGGAGACGTTTTAGCGGTGGAAATGATGGAAACAAGGAGCGGTTCTACTGACGACAATAGAGAAGCCAGTTACTGGAGCTAAAACGGCGCACCTCGCTCCCGCGAACGCGTTGTCAGTCTTCACGTCCCACACATCGACCGTGCCTCCACGCTCAACACCTGCCAACTTTTAATTCCGATATTTTAGCACCATTTTTTCCGATGTTGCAAAAGCCACGAAACTCACCAGATTCTGACATCTAAAGACATGTACATGCATGTTAGAAACATGGAAATGATGAACGGGTACCAGGAAGGCAATACTTGGTGATTTCAGTTCGAATTGTCGCGATTTCTACTTTCTTGGCTTCGACTGCGTCGGTGAACTTCACATTCTCTCTGTGCCTTCCATGATCGACATACGTAGCGCTAAATGTATCCAGATCATTCCCAAGACTGATGAATGCTTTCGAATGTGTGTGCGTCTCGTCGGAATCGAGCCACTCTACGGCGGGACTCTTTTTCTGTATAACACGAGTACGCAAGTCTCGTCACAGAAACGTGGAGGAATGGATGTGTAACTTACGCGACTAAAAAGCTCAAGTGCTTTCTGTGCATCCTCGATCAACCCGGCTTCTGCTTCCGTGATTGCAGATTCAACCACGGGAAGGATGACTTGCACGAATTCTGGCCCGAAAAATCGAACGATCAATCTTTATCGCGTTTACCAAGACGTCACTTGCCTTCAATGTGACTCCCAGCCACAACAGCCATTTCGCGGGTTTTCAAAACAAACTGAATCCATCGCTTGCAAGGCATTAATTATGCAGTTAACGTCCTGTGAACATGAGCGCGCCCTACATTCTGGTACTCCTCCCAAGTGGCTCGGTAAGTCTTGTATTGAAGAGTGCCTACGGTACCAAGTTTAGCCTTGATGACCTCGAAAGCTTTGGCAAGCTGGAAGACGCTGCTGGACAGGGCGTCGACTTCCTCTAAGAGATCGTCCTGAAAGGTCTCGTCAGAGACCCTTTGATGCACGGCCCTGACGAGCTTGGATTTGACGGTAGCGTCTGGGGAAATAGAGGTTAACGCCTTGATTTGATTCTTGGTCTTGTCGGGCAGCTGTTCGTAGATGTCCTTTAAGGACTGATACGCAGGCGGAAGGTCGGACATGCGAGTTCTGGAGGAGGGTACTAAGTTGAAGTAGGCAAGGGTTGGGGATAGTCGACGGTGAGATCAAAAGACTGAGTTCATGACCAATCAACAACTTATCACTTGATTAAGAGGAACATCCAAAGGGACCGTATCAGTGTGGGAAGGAAGCCCATCATTGGACCCAGTGTAAACAGGAATGGCGACTTGCACTGGCAGTCGGCGGCAGAAACCTTGCTTGACGTCGGTGACAGCACATGAAAGGAAGTTACAAAAAAGGTTGACTTTTCCGCGGTGAGTGGTTCCCACGATTATCAGGAACCGAGAAAGGTTCAGTACTAGTGATGTTGAGCAAGGGTACCTAGTGCTCTCCTAGACCTCGATAGAGCATCGACCACAGCCCTTCCGATAGATGGATCGACAGGACAGCTGTAAGCAACGATGCTTTCAGCTCAGCCTTTCACAGACCGTCAACCAAGGCTCGAAAAAGAACTCGAAGCCTAGAGCCTGCTTGCGAACGCGGCGTCTCGGACTTGGATGCAAACTTGGGCTTGCGCATCTCCTATATCGTCGTGCGTCTCTCAGGCGAGTCAATGGGTCTCGCTGCCGTTTCTTGGGCTGGGCGGCGGGTCCTGCCCGTGCACCATCCTTGGCATCCCTACAAGGCTCGATCGTCACCTGGTGGCCTCAGGCTGCAGGGCCGTGACCGTACTCGGGTCTTGATTTGCTCGACCCGTCGGAATATTTTATACGCAGGTACGATATGCTCAAGAACAAAAAGAGGGGAGGAGAAGGATGACGGAAAGACTACGCGGTTTGCATTCGGTTACACTTGTACACACACATGTTTACGATCGGCAAGAACTGACGACAGATAACGACACAACGACGATTTGACAAAACGACGAACGAGGGGGGCCTAATCTTGATGACTGAGGCTCAGTCCTACTTTAGGATGCGACTTTGGCGACGTATCGTTCGAGTCCAGCATTGAGAGTTTTCTGATACGCCAGAAAGCATGTGGCATGATCCTTGATGACCTATCGGATCTGCGTTAGAGTAGGCCAACCTTTTTATCATATCGAGTCTGAGCGCTCACGTTGATGCTGGTGATCCTTTCTTTGTTTCCATCGAGTGTGAACATCGGAAGAAGGAGTTGAGCGTGTTGTATGGACTACAGAAGAGAACAACCACTCAGAAAATGCAGCGAGTCATGGGAGTTTTTGCCCACAGTGCCCCAGATAGTCCCGAGGTGGTCCATGCGGTTACCGACATCCTTGAACATGATGTTCTGGTTGTCGAGAGCGGACATAACTCTCGCCAGTTCAGGAAGCCTCTGTTCGAGATCTACTAGTTCCTGGTTTAGCGTAGCTTCCTTTCTCTTGTACTCTGGCGGACTTGTTAGTGGAAACACTATTGAGAAGGCTTCCATGCCTATGAGCATCTTGGATCTGATAGATGCCTCTGGCGAAAGGGAAGCTAACGCCTTTATTTAATTCTTGGCCTCCTGGGGAAGTTGTTCGTAGATATCCTTGATGGACTGCTACGCAGGTGGAAGATTGGACATGGTACTTCTGCAGGATGATGCTGAACGGCCAAGGTCATGGATAGTCGACGGCTAAGATCGAAAAGTGAGTTCATATTTTTATATATACTCAACTCAATCAACGATCATATCATGATCAGCAGCTTATCACCGCAGACAGCCTGATCAAAGGGACCAGACTAGTTGCGCTCACTGTCACTTATGTATACTTGGTACGGCATTTGAAAAAGATGCTGAATAACAGTACTCTCTTCTCTCCTGGACGTTACAGTCAGTTCCGTGAACACACAGACGACTTGGGAACAGGATCAAAGAAGTTGTCAGCGAGGCAGGAAAGTTTTCGCGAAGCCCGGGTTTTTTGGCCAACTGCCCAGGGCGGACGTCAAGTGAGATAACCAACCCCAGTAAGTGATTGGACTCACCTTCCACAAGCCACTGCAAGGAGTGGTTCAAATTTCCGCTGGATTCATGAGAGAATGTTGAAAATGCAGCCCACCAAAAGCTCCATCAGTCCAACGTGGGTGATATGGGGCACGCACGTTGTTTCCAAGCTGGCCAGGGATCATGTATGTGCTGGAAACGTACTAGCAAGATGCTCAACCTGCCAAATAGCAGGGCTCACTCAGGTACATACTTCAAGTTGAACTTCTAGGCTGTCGCGGCACGTGACTTCCTAGAAGGTAGTCCGTGCAGGGGCAGATTGGTCATGCGCAGGGGTCCGCGAGCCGGAGGCGAGCCGAGAAGCTCCCAAGGGGTCGGCGTCGGTGTCGGAGTTTGGACCCAGAAGGGGTAGCGTACACTATCTATCTACGAAAAGCTACATTTGTGTACTCTTAACCCTAACCCTAGTGTGTGAACCGACTCCTTCGTCGGGTCTGCCGCTTTGCCGAGCGGAGTTCAAAAATAGGTCGACCAATCGACCCCTTCGCATGACGGTGCTCCCCGTGCAGGAGTGAGTCAGGTGGCGGTGCTGGCGGTGCTTTTCTTGTTCGCCATCTCGTCCTTGCCAGCGAGCTGGCTCCCTCGCATTGAGCGCCTCGCCTGCCCCTCGTTTTCGCAGGTCGCACTCGGCGCTCGATACGGCACATCCTCCGGTCTTCAACCTCATGGATGCCACTTCGCCCCAGCTCGCCAGCTCGCTGGCCCTCTTGTGTCGACGCCTGTCGCGTCGACACTCACTGCGCGTCCCCTGGTCTTCAACCAATCGGGCGCCACCCCTTACCAGCTCACCAGCTCGCTGGCACGCTCCTTCGTGTCGACGCACATTGCGTCGGCACTCGCGTCCTTCGGTCCTCGACCTCTCGGACACCACTGCTCGCCAGCTCAACAGTTGGCGCACCCTCTCGTGCTGACGCACCATGCGTCGGCACTCATTACCGCGCGTCCCGGACTGGACGCCACTGCTCGCCAGTTGGCCAGCTCACCAGCTCC
>JBBPOE010000895.1:0-11471 GCA_038091295.1 Tylopilus felleus | reverse complement strand
GAACTATCATCTCCATCCTCTGCCTCTTCTCCTCCTTGTCCTATTTTTCCTCCTCCTGTCCCTCGTTGGCATTGAGGTGTACCTGATCATTACAGTTATTGCAACCCTCCTCTACGTAGATCAGAATACCTTAGGCTCCCTGCACATTACCGCCAATTGTAAGATAGCTACAAAGTTTGTACGAAGGGAACTAGTAGAGGCATTGACAGTATCCAACCATGAACCACAGAGTTCATGGTGGTTGCAAGTTCCCATCCGGGAACTACCATTCTGGAACCACTTCCAGAATTTTCCCATGCTGTTCCGGACTCGGAAGTACTGGAGCTCTCGGAAGTACCAGAAGTGCTATGACTGTATTCACTTAACTCTTTTAAGTTCTTCTTCTTACAGCATTTATTACTATACTTTAAAACTTTCTTCCAGGATCATTATCACAATATTATACAAGTGTACCTTCGCCCATAGTATATATACCTTCACCCTAGTTACAAACACCTCAGTTGTTTTTGCCCATCTTAGGCAGCGGCCAAGGTGAGTTTCTATTATTTACTTAATGTTCTTTCTGGCTAATATCTTGTAGTCTTGGGCAACTCCTGCCTGCTCTTAGGTGAATATAGTTGTTTTTGCCCATCTTAGGTAGCGGCTGAGTCTTGGGCAACTCCTGCCTTCTCTTAGAATCTGTCAGGCATATAGACATGAATGAGCCACATTCGAGGAAAGACAGTCAGATATTGAGAGAGAGCTTGACAACCGAGAAAACCAGGAAAACATTCCTCTGCCACCAGCATACGTAGCACCTGAACTGCCAACTGCTAACCCCACTAACACTGCTAACAATAGGATAGTATTTGGAAGCCTCTCCCTTCTTCCAGAACAAATCCGCATCCACAGAGACCAATCTGCAGAACTGCTGCCACCTTGACCAAGGACCCCTAACCCAGGTTCTGTTATCACTACAACCCTGCAGATTTCCTAACTGTTGAGCAGAAAACAGATCCTGCCTCAGGAAACACGTCAGAAGGGCCCTCAGGATATCAGACCCCTGATACTGAACTAGCTGATATTGAATAGATCTGGATTCCATAAGCAAACACAGGAAATTATCTAAGTCTGATAAGGAAAGATTGCAGAAAAGCATAAACTCTATTGCCAAATGCAAATCTTCTAGTAACCTTTATTTCCCCAAGTCCACTTATGGAAAGCTACTGAAACAAGCTCGTAAACTCAAGAAATCCAACAAGTAAGGAATCATGTCTTGTGCTCAACTCCAACAAGATATCACTACTGCTCTTGCGCTCACAGTAAGCGATTGGAACAATGGATTGGCAGCGCTAGTTGCTGCATTCGCCAACCTACTGAGTACATTCAATAACATGGGCAATCAAGGCATTGCGTTGCAGGTGCGGGCCACCACTACCGCTACTGCTATGGCCAATACGGCCAAAATATCTAAACTACTCACAGATCCAGGACCATTTGATGGCTCCATGGCCAAGTTTGAAGAATGGTGAACTAAGATCAAAGCATGGCAAGCCAAGAGCTATTTAGCCATGCCCCTCAATACTGACAAACCAGTTTGCACAGTATTGTCTCACCTACAAGGACCCAAAGCTGGAAGCTTTGCTAGAACCCATCTAGAAATCCTTAACAATGGAGGTGCATACACATGGACACAACTCTGCACCAAACTAGAGGACCTCTTCCGACCAGCTAATCAGAAAGACTGGGCATGGAAGAAGCTCAGAGGTCTCAAATAAGGAAGAATGCTTATTGATGAATAAATCATCAAGTTCAAAACCTATAGTCAACCTGCTCAGTTTGAGAAAGGTCAACTGATCAACATCATTGAGCAGAACATCAATTCATCCATCATCAGAAAGATTATTGAGGAGGACACTCGTCCTGATGACCCAGCTGACTATCTAAAGAAAGTACAAGAAATCCAAAAACAACAATTGACCCAATTCCTCAGAATCACAGGATCAGCCTCTAGATATCAAGACTCTGATGCCATGGATGTCAGTACTCTCGAGGTTGCTGAGTATGAAGACAGTGAAGCAGAGATCAATGCTTTCACCAAAGGCAAAGGAAGAGCCAAAGCCCCTAATCGCAACAAGAAGGAACTTTTATGTTTTAATTGCAGAAAGCCAGGCCACATGGCTAAAGAATACAAAACACCCTCAACCAGATACCCCAAGTGCAATTGGTCCAGAGGAGGCCACAAGCTGAGATGTTCCAAAAGATCAAAGATCCGAACAACCACTGAAGAATCCGCTACATCTTGGGATCAGGGATCCCGTGCCATTCAGGGAATGAGTTTTGATGAAGCCAAATTCTTCTTCTATGACATGCACAATGTTGAGAACCAGGGAAAAGCCAACCTACTTTGATCGATCTGGGTGATCAAAGTGACTCTCAATCTGTACATACGACTTAATCTCTAAATTACAGTCAGACGGGACTTCGACTGGTTCGGAGCTCGGCTGGGACTCTAAACCAGCACTTAATTCCATTTACACCCCTACTCATATTGAAACCCCAGAACCACAATGCATATTGAACTGCAATATGTGTAGAAACATAGTATTGAAACTCAACATTGCACCTATAAGGTAAAACCATTGCTTTAACAGAATTGATGCTCTCCTTGATAGTGGAGCTAACACCTTATTCATTGATTGAAAATGGGCCCACCTCAGGAAGATACTGTTACTTCCACTGCCAAACCTCATACCAGTATATAACGTTGATGGAACACATACAGTGGCTCAAAAAAGTGTCCCAATGTTTGCATATTTTACACTAAATAACCCAAATTCAATAACCCTAATCCTCATCCTAACATAGGTAGTGTATGGATTAACGTACTTACTCTTGGCTTTCTATGGGTCCAAGATTCAAGGGATTTGGTTAAGATTCAAGAGAATAGCAGTCATTTCAAAATGATAACTCATTGGGACACTTATTTGACCCTTATTCTTGATTACATATATTAGACTCTGGCATGCTATAAAATAATTACATATCTTTGGTAAGGCTCATATTATGTAACCTTTATGTAATTCAGTGTAAGACAGCATACAGAAACCCCACTATCCAATGTTAATTACCTCAAAATCCATTTTTACCTTTCTAAGAAATGATATTGTTTTTCTCTTTTTTCTTGAACTTTCCTATAGAAAAATGTCTTCTCAAACTGGTCAAGGGAGATCAATAGTGTGTTATATTTATTAGGAAACACAACCAGATGAGACTAGGCTTTGTAGTAACTACTATTCAAAACTTGACTATAGTAGAAAGTAGGCTATTGCTTAATAAATTATTACTAGGGAGACAAAGAATGATATTCAGGCACTCAATTAAATCATATTTGTCATTAAGGCTTCCCTCCTACCTTATACTATAAGAAATACTATCTAGAGAGCCTGATCAAAGGCCATATTTAAGAAAAGATAAGTCTCTGCTATGGAAATGAGGTTGACTTTTGCTTGTGTGTGCTGATAGTGGCATGTAGGTGGCTGTAGGGTAGCTATATGATTAGATGATACTAATGTCAATGTAACTGGGCCATACAGACAAGATCTAGTGTCTAAAAAACAAAGGGAGGAGTTAATTACTAGAAAGATCAGTTATCTACTCTAGTTTACAAAAGGTTTACTGAGAGTATATGACTATATAGGATAGAATTTGACCTGGATTTTGAGTTAGGGTAAGGGTTGGATTGATACAGCACAATGCATGGCAAATTTGGCTTTCTCCATACTGATTTATTAAGTAATAACTTGCCCTCTACCATAGTCAAGTTTTGAATAGCAGTTACTACAAAGCCTAGTCTCATCTGGTTGTGTTTCCTAATAAATATAACACACTATTGATCTCCCTTGACCAGTTTGAGAATACATTTTCCTATAGGAAAGTTCAAGAAAAAAGAGAAAAACAATATCATTTCTTAGAAAGGTAAAAATGGATTTTGAGGTAATTAACATTGGATAGTGGGGTTTCTATATGCTGTTTTACACTGAATTACATAAAGGTTACATAATATAAGCCTTACCAAAGGTATATAATTATTTTATAGCATGGCAGAGTCTAATATATGTAATCAAGAATAAGGGTCAAATAAGTGTCCCAATGAGTTATCATTTTGAAATGACTGCCATTCTCTTGAATCTTAACCAAATCCCTTGAATCTTGGATCCATAGAAAGCCAAGAGTAAGTATGTTAATCCATACACTACCTATGTTAGGATGAGGATTAGGGTTATTGAGTTTTGGGTTATTGAGTGTAAAAAATGCAAACATTGGGACACTTTTTTGAGCCACTGTAACTCGGCTGGTGACATCACCCATTACACCGAAATAGTCCTTGATTTCCAGGGTTACCGAGAAAAGGTAGTAGCTGAGATAACTGATCTCGGCTGGCACCAAATGATCCTCAGATATATATGGTTGAAACATCATAATCCAGACATTGACTGGGAAACCGGTCAAGTCAAAATGACTCGTTGTCCATGGACTTGTAGAGTCTTGCAGGGCAAGTCTCCCCTTGAGCAGTCCATCAATGTGCTTGATCAGAACAGTCTCAGAACCATTCATGCAATCAAGAAAGAGCAAGAACGATTGGAAGTTCCCAAACCCAATCTGAGGCCCAAAGATCTAGTTCCAAAGGCATATCACAAGTACCTCAAAGTCTTCTCAAGAAGGAATCCGAATGCATGCCAGTCCACAAACCATAAGACTATGCTATTGAAATGAAGGATACCTTTGTACCTAAGAAAGGAAGACTAATTCCCCTGTCACCACAAGAACAGAAACAAGTATCCGACTTCATTGATGATCAAACCAAGAAAGGTTATATCCGACCGTTTAAATCTCCTCAGACTTCCTATGTTCTTTGTCCCTAAGAAAGATGGAAAGAAGTGAATGGTACAGGACTATTGCTATCTTAATGAACACACAGTCAAGAACAATTATCTGCTCCCTCTTATCTGGCAGTTATCCGAGAAACTGCAAGGAGCTCAACTGTTCACCAAGATGGATCTCCGATAGGGATACAACAATGTTAGGATCAAAGAAGGTGACAAATGGAAAGCTGCCTTCACTTGCCACAGAGGTTACTTCGAACCCCTAGTGATGTACTTTGGACTTTGCAATTCACCCGCCACCTTCCAAGCAATGATAAACGAGATCTTTGCTGATATGGAAGATGTCATGGTGATCTATATTGATGATCTGCTCATCTTCACCAAGACTGACAACCAGGAAGAGCACGATAGAATAATGCTTGAAGTCCTTCAATGACTTGAAGAGCACAATCTCTTCATCAAACCTGAGAAATGCTCCTTCTAAGTCAAGGAAGTTGAATTCCTAGGCATGACTGTCTCTGCTGAAGGGATCAAGATAAAGGATGACAAGGTCCAGGCTATATTGGAATGGCTCACCCCGAAAACTGTTCACAGTGCGCGCAGTTTCCTAGATCTAGCCAACTTCTATTGAAGGTTTATCAAGGACTATGCTAAGGTAGCTCGTCCTCTCAACGATTTGACTAAGAAAGATCAGGCTTTTGAATGGAAGGAAGCACAGATAGTGTTTGACATGCTTAAACAACAATTCACCACTGTGTCAAATCCGGTCCTCTGGGCACAAGTCCAGTGTAGGTCTGAAGGGTAGAAGGTAACTTAAGTACGGAGGTTGGACTGGAGGTCCGACGGAGGTGAACAGAGAAGGGACTTAGGAGGACGTTGGTGCAGGACATATGGTCTCATGTCCTTGGAGATTGGAGGACATAGGAGCAAGGGTTCTAGGTGAAGAGAGACTTAAGGAGATGAGGCAAGGAGATGATAGCGAGGAGATAAGAGCGAGGAGATGAGGACTGGAGTGAGGAGGTGATTAAGTTGATATTTGTACTGAGGTTACATAGTGGAGGTACAGGAGTATATATACTACGAGGATCAGATCGGAGATTGGGGTACGGAAAAGGAGATCATAAGAGAGAGGACATAAGGAGAAGGACATAAGGAGGGAATACAAGGAGATGGACTTAAGGAGTTGTAGCTAAGGAATGGAGGAAGGATTGTAGAGAAAAGGACAAGGTCGTAGTTAGGGAGGATGAAGGATGGAACATAAGTAAGAGAAGATGGAGAAGGAATGTAAGGAGTAACTATAAGGAGAAGGAGACATACAGAGATATTGAGAAGCTGTGCTATGGAGATCTGATAAGGAGATGCTAACTCCGAGGTCAAGTCCAATGGCCAAGTAAGAGGGAGTGCAGAGGTGTGCATGGAGTTGGCCAGAGATGGATTAGAGAGGGTCAGAACAGGATATAGCACACTGCCCCTATTCTTGCATTTCTGGACATTGACAAGCAGTTCCGACTTGAAACCGATGCTTCAGACTTCGCAACCGGCACAGTTCTATCCATTCTGAAAGATGACAAATGGCATCCCGTCACCTACTCATCGCACTCTATGACACCCGAGGAACACAATTATCCTATTACTGACAAAGAAATACTGAGTGTCATCTGAAGCTTGGAAGAATGGAGACACTATCTAGAAGGTGCTAATCTCCAGTTTGAAGTATGGAATGACCATGCCAACCTTCAATGGTTCATGAAGTGACAAGATCTAAATCAATGACAAGCTTGATGGGCACAGTACCTCTCCCAATTCAATTTCAAATGGGTACATCAGGCCTGAGCCCAGATGGGTAAACCTGATGCCCTATCTCAACAAGAAGATCATGCTGTAGGAGTTTAGGATGACAACAAAATGGTTCTCATCATTTCTCCAGAACAGATCACTTCTACTACTCTACACATTGCCACTGATGCTGATGACATCAGAAACCACGTTCATGACACTACAGTCAGAATCCAAGAATACAATGTCATCACCTTATGTAAGAAACACGGAGTCTGTGAAGATCAAGATGGACTTCTCTTTACCAGATTGTCATATCCTGTTCCGGACCTCTCTGGTCTACTCCAACCACCTCTGCTCCAGCTCCTACCTTCTCCAAGCTTCTCCTTTATCTCCTTAGTCTCAGACTTCCTTCTCCGTGTCAGACCTTCTACACATTGCCTTCCTTTATCTCCATATGTACAAACCTCCTTATAGTTTAGTTTCCTTATATTCTTTCTCCGTCCTCCCTAACTTATGTTCTGTCCTCCGCCCTCCCTGACTTACGATTCCTGTCCTCCCTGACCTCCAACCCTTCACTAACTATTTTCCCTTCTCCTTATGTACCTTCCATTGTCCTTTCCTTTCCGGTGTTCCGACCTCCAATCCGAACTCCTAGTATATAACTCCTGTAAACCCCTCCTGTACTGTAGTCTGATAATCAACTAGAATTGCTACTACTCACTCTCCTTGCTCCGTACTACAGTCCCCTTGCTCTCCTCCTTGTTGTTACCTCCGTTCCTCACTCCCATCTCCTTACCTGGTGTGCTCTGTACCCCAGACCTCCGCCCCTCCGAAATATTGGGACTCGACTGACAGCAAGGGCACGACACACAAGTCCTGCGCCAACGTCCCCTAGGACCTATAGTAGTATAACTCTGGAGTTCGCTGGAGTTACCTCGGAGTTGCTGTTTACAGTTCTGACAGTATTATCAGACTCCCACTTTCTGATCAGTCTCCCTTCAAGCAGTAACCCTTACTCTCGTACCAAGTGGTTCCCTTCATCATGTCCTCCACTTCCTCTCGTTGTTCTCCCCTTAGCACTTTTGCCAGTCACCGTCGACAATCTGAATTCATCTATAACCCCTCCGCTTGTTGTCCGCTCCGCAGACACGATTCCCATATCCTACTCCGGGCACATCTACCTCAAATAGGAGTTATCGTGCCTCTGCAGCTCCTAGTCAGTGTTCCAGTACAAGGACGCATACTCAGCATACTCTGAGCGATAGCAATGACAACCCCGATGATTCTGAATCTGACTCCGACCCCGAGAACGATATTCCTGCCGACCCCCTTTCCCTCCTTGCTCGTGCAATCACACACCTAGCCAAGTCCGCAGGTCATGCGAATTCCTCCACTTCCAACCAAAGACCCAGAGTCCATGCTCTGGACTCCTTTGATGGATCCGATCCCTCCAAGCTCCGCACATTCCTTGTCGAGTGTGAGCTCAATTTCCAGAACCGTCCAAAAGCCTTTAGGTCCGACCGTGCTAAAGTTACCTTCGTGCAGTCCTACTTGACCGACATGGCCTTACAATGGTTTGAGTCTGACATCCTCTCCTACTCCTCCGAACCCCGTCCTTTGTGAATGACCAGTTACTTCACGTTTGTCACAGAACTCCGAGAAAACTTCGGACCTCACAATCCAGTCTCTGATGCCAAGCACGAACTCCGCCTCTTGTTCATGACAAGTGAACAACATATCATCAAATACATCATAGAGTTCAATCACATTGTGTGCCAAGTCCGTGATTATGGAGATGGGGCACTTCGCCACCATTTCTATAACGGACTTCCGGACCGTATCAAGGATGAGATTTCACGAATGGGTAAACCTCACACGCTCACAGAACTATGAACTCTTGTGCAGTCCATCGATGCGCGTTATTGGGAACGCAAGTCTGAGCTTGAGCGCCAAGCCGTCACCACCAACATCACCTCTAATATCCAATCCACTCTGGTTCCCTCCGCACCCTCCACGTCACACTCTGACTCTCTCTCTGAAGGTCCTGACCCCATCCCCTATGACACCCCCGACTCTACCTCCAACTCTCCTATTGTCACTCCTTATGACTCCATCTCCGACCAAGATCACAGTCCTTCCACGTTGCCGTTCCCTTCCCCTACTTTCAATCCTTCTGACCTCTCTCCTTTCGACACCTCTGATGTTTATGACTCTGACCCTCCTGACGACTCTCATGACCCTCATGACTCCTCCAACGCTGAGTCACTGCACTCCAGTAACTCCGCAGATCACAACACCACCTCCAAGACCCATGAAGTATCCACAGACACCTCCAAGCTTCTTGACCTCTCTTCAATGTTGGGTCTTGATGGTAAGCTCTCCAATATCGAGCATCAGCGATGCCTTGACCTCCATCTGTGCTTTTACTGTGGCCTCGATAGTCACATTGCGAGGGACTGTCCCATGTCCTCTCGTGCTTAGTCCTATGCCTCCTGGACTCCGCGCTCCGAGAACTATTGCGTATATTCTCATTGTGCATATTGATCCTTCTATGTCTAATGTGTCCACTCCTTTCCCATATGCCATCCTACTCTGTCTTTCCCTCCTCTATGCACCTCTCCTCCGAAAACCAGTGATCACCTCTGTCGACAATTCTGTCAAACTCTGCTGGAAGCCCCTGTTCATCTGTTTCTGGATATCACTGTCTCCTCCCACCTTATGCTCCGTTGAGCAATTGGGTTATGAGCAGTAACTATTGTCTGTCTCCATATAAGACTTGCCAGCAAACCCCGGGCCTGCCCTCTGCAGCTTATGGATCATCTCCGCTAGCTACCTCCGGCATCTCTAATCCACCGTGTTCTCCTCCGCAGACACCATTTCCCACTAACCCTCTCTAGATGCTGGGACGTCTACCTTAAGAGGGGGATAGGGACTCCGCTCGCGACAACCTCACTCCGTCGCAACTCGCTTTGTCCTTTACTCTGCTTTTCTGATTTCCACTCCATACAATGCTCATTCAAACATTATAGATATATGCTTACTCCTTGCGTCTTCTCCGTCTCTCCGTTCCTCCGTATCATTCACCTCCGTCTTTCTTTTCTTCTTCCTCCGTTCTTTTCTTTTGCTCCGACTTTGCCTTGATTATGATATAAAACAAAAGACATTACTACTACTACCTACTCCATAGTTCCCCCCACCTCCACGACCTCCCCTTCAGCATCCTGCTCTCCCTCCAACCCCCCAACTCTTGTACCTCGGCCAACTCCGCCCCCTCCGATGTCAGATCCAGGATCTCTGCGGCAACCTCCTCCTCTCCGCCCTCCTCAAACTCCTCCTCCGACTCGCTCTCCTTGCCTCTGTACACCTCTGCTGTCTTCAGCTCAACCAACTGTGCGAGCAGCTGGTTCTGACAGTCGAGATGGCCCAGAAGCCCTTTGAAGAGCCTCTGGAAGTCCAGGTCGAGGCCCGCCAAACCTCCTTCCAATGACTTTGACCCTCCGCTGGGCTCTGCCCTGTCTGCAACTCAGTCCTCGCCTTTTTCTTAGGCTTCTGTGACTCTTCTTCATCGTCCTCTGCGTGCTTCCTCCAACACTTTGTCTCCAGCTTCTCTGCTCCGGGACGCACATACTTGACCTTCACCTCGATGCAAGGCATGCACAACGTTGACTTGCCTGGTCCGAGCTCGCAGTCGAACCCATGGTTTGCGCATCGATGGCACTCCACCAACTCCGGTGTCACCGCCTTTCCCTTACCCTTGTTGGAGCCTCCTTGCTTTGATTGTACTTGCTCCACCTACGATTGTTAGCTCCTGGCACTTCACAGATGAGTTGTGACTTACAGTGGCTCAAAAAACTATCCCAATATTTGCATGTTTTTCACTAAATGCGGTGGTCAGCAATAACCCCTAACCCTCACCCTAAACTATGACTGGATGCAATAAAGTAATTACTCTTGGCGTTCTATCCGTCCAAGATTCAAACAATTTGGTTGAGATGTGATTAAATGGCAGCCACATCAAAATGGCAACTCATCAGGACAGTTGTTTGACTTTGAGTTTGCATTACATATATCAGATCCTGGAATGCTGTAACATGCTTACATACCTTAGGTAAACACTATATTATGTCATCCTTATGTAACAAATTATGATACAACATATATAAACCCTGCCAACACAAACATATTCCCTTATTGCCACCGTGAAACACCTCTCCACTGCTCAAAGGGATAATATCATCTCTCTTGCTTCTTTTGATCTCTCCTGCCGAAAAATCACATCCCAAACTGGCATAGGGAAGTCTACTGTGGCTAGGGTCCTTCAGGAAATCCAGTCAGAGAAAGAAAACCATCTTGGTGGATGTCCTTCCAAACTCT
This sequence comes from Tylopilus felleus, assembly GCA_038091295.1. Classification (NCBI taxonomy): domain Eukaryota; kingdom Fungi; phylum Basidiomycota; class Agaricomycetes; order Boletales; family Boletaceae; genus Tylopilus; species Tylopilus felleus. The sequence continues at coordinate 453 of JBBPOE010000895.1, read as the reverse complement.
CTGCTACCAACAAACATGCTATTGTCCAAAGAATCATTACTGGCAAGGCCAATACTGCAGTCCAGGCCACCCATTTGATCAATTCCATCATCAGCACTCCTGTCTGCTCACAGACCGTCAGAAATACCCTCAAGGAGGCCTCTCTCAAGGCTGTGGTGAAGAAGAAAAAACCTCTTCTCTCTGCTACTCATAGAAAGAGGAGGTTAGCCTTTGCTCTCAAGTACCAGCACTGGACTGTGGAGGACTGAAAGAGGGTTATTTGGTCAGATGAGACCAAGATCAATAGGATTGGGTCAGATGGGCAAGAGTATGTGTGGAAAAGAAACGGTGAGGGGCTAATTTCAAGAGAGGTCAAAGGTACAGTCAAGTTTGGAGGAGGATCACTGATGGTTTGGGGCTGTATAGGATGGAATGGAGTGGGGGTTTTGAGTGAGGTTGAGGGGAAGATGGATG
>JBBPOE010000894.1:0-11475 GCA_038091295.1 Tylopilus felleus | reverse complement strand
AGCCAGGGCATGTGAACATCATATCTACAGCATCCAATCGCCCGTCTTCTCTTTCTCCCTCTCCCCTCTCCCCTCTCCCCTCTCCCCTCTCCCCTCTTCCCATCACCCTATGAAAATCTCGTGCATCGACATCCACTTTACCGAGCCATGTCGGACTGTGCTGCTGCCATTAGGGGAAAGTTTCCTCAATTCCAGATTCTCGTTGTTGGGAGAGCTAATGCTGGCAAAACCACGCTTCTCCAAAGAGTTTGTAGGACGACTGACTCCCCAATCATTCATGATCGGCAGGGTAATGAAGTCAGTGTGACGCTCCTCTGTAAGGCTGCTGCACAGTAACTGATCCTTGCAGATTGAGAGTGAGGTGAAGGGAACTGACAAGGTGAGTGTTACTAGTACATGTTGGTGGTACAGACCATTCTTGATAATGAGACATAGTGTGGTGAGCATAACATTCAGCATGAAATTTCATTCAGAAGCAATGATCGCTTTGTGTTCCATGACTCCCGTGGTTTTGAGGCTGGTAGTGAAGACGAGCTTCACATGGTTCAATCATTCATTGAAGAATGGGCAAACAAACAGGCTCCAGGGGAGCACCTGCATTCTATATGGTTCAAGTCTATGTAGTGCTGGTGTGTAATACTGATCTCATTGATGTTCCCAATAGGTATTGCATTTCAATGGAGGATCATTCAAGGCCAATTACTGTGGCTGAGGAAATTTTCTTCTCAAAGTGTGGAACTGGAAAGGGTGAGGAGATTATTAATTCATGCCATTTGCTAAGCTTGTTATCAGTGCCTGTCGTTGCTATCTTTACCAAATTTGATGCATTGCATGCAATTACATTTGGTGAGCTCAGAGATCAAGGCATGAGTCTTCAAGAAGCAGTGGCCTTGGCTCCAGAGCATGCAAAGGAGATATTCGAATGCAATGATTACTATGGTATGCTGCAAGTGATGAAATTTCCTCCCAGGAGTTTCATATGCATGGGAGGTGAGTGGTCTATGTTCTATGCTAATATATGTAGAATAAACCAAGCATTGTGGTTGAAGGGATTGACAAGGAAGAGGCAGATTGTAGTGCACTTCTCATGTGCACAGCAAAAACACTGGACAATGAAGTGTTGGAGATGCTCTTGATGTCTGCTCAGCAAGTCAATTTGAAGATATGTGTTGAGTATACAGTCAGAAGGAAAGTAAAAGGGGATGTGGAAATTTGAGTGGTTGCTGATATATATTGTTGTAGGACAGTGAAAGCTTTCTTTCAGTGAATACCACAAGGTTTTTGAGAAACAGATGGTTGGAAAATGCAGTCAGCACTGGCAGCATGGTTTCCACATGTTTGGGTAAGGCCGGAAAATATTACATTTTGTGGCAACAGCTCACAATGCAAATGTTGGTTACATAGGTGAGAAATGTGCAATTGTTAGAACAATGGAAACTAACAAGAATAATATTAAATGAATGATCACAGGTTGTAAGTTGCTGTGTCTGTGGTGTTTCTGATCTTCCATCCATGCTCACTCCCATTTCATTCCTTGTGTTCTCACAGTATGTGTTACGCGTAGCATAGAACAAGCAAGCACGCACTCTAAGTAGTAGCGTGAGGACTATGAAGAGACGAGATGCGTGCACTCAGTAGTAGCACGAAGACTAATGATGATGTCTTGTAGGGAAGTCGCGCTAGACCCGAGATTAACCTTACTCGAGAATGCGGTTGCAAGTTACTATGCGTGTTATTGCGTAGAACTAGCTTAGTGTTACACGAGAACTGGTGAGGTATTTATACTACAAGAGAATGTGCACAGACCAAGAGGCACTGCGTACAAAGAAGGAAGGAAGGCATAGCTATGATGAAATAGGAAGAGCGAGGCTATACGCATTGCTGTGAAGAGCAGTGCGAAGCTATACAAGGGAGAAAGGAAAAGATGTACCGGTTGAGCGGTACTTAAGAAACGTCAACGTAGTAAGTGTTACAAGGGTAGTAAGGATGAAAGAAAAACGGTAACAGTATGTAAGTTGTTGTGTCTGTGGTGTTTCTGATCTTCCATCTATGCTCACTCCCATTTTATTCCTTGTGTTCTCACAGCTTGTAAGTTGCTGTGTCTGTGGTGTTTCTGATCATTCATGCTCACTCATTTTATTTCCTGTGTTGTCATAGCTTGTAGGTTGCTATGTTCAGTGTTTCTATTCTGTTATCCATGCTTACTATTTTTTATTTATTGCATTTTTGTAATGTGAATTATATCTGTAGTTGTTCTGGTGTTTTATTCCTACTGATTTCATTTTCTTTTTTTATGTTGTTAGAATGTGAGTTGTCTTATCTATTGGATTAATCTGTTTCTCTATCTCCTTACTCTTTTTCTCCTTCCATTTATAGAATGTAAGTTTTGCCCCTCCCTTTGGAGAAGTTTGTCTCAGACCCACTCATTCACAGCCGATACACTGATCTTATTCATTTTATCTTGCTACTTTTTGACCCTTATTATAGTCTGTAAGTAGACCATTCTCATTATTTATATACTTCTTTTATAATCCATCTATTTTTAGTTTGACACTTTTCAGAAGAATGATATCCAGACAGCATTGAGATCACTGGTTAGCTTTTCCTTACCCCACTTTGTATAGTCTATTTATATTTCCCTAGTGTCAGGGTTCACTTATCAATCAAATTTGCATCCTCTCTGCTTGTATATTTTTCACTTCCATTGATGTTATAATTATATTCACTTAATATCTATTTCAGCACTTATGGTGGTCTTGGTTCACTTTTTCTATTTCTGGGACAAAGACAAGAGTGGAGATCACCTCATTGCTTTCTTTGAACAATTCATCAGCTCTTCACACTCTTCAGTCATTATATCAGCTGTGGAGAAGGCTGTTCAATCATGTGGGGATAATGAGGACTCACTATGTAAGACACTCATTGAAATTGTTCTGAAGAATCCAATGGGTAACATTCATACTTGGCTTGTTAATTTGATATTGATTCATGCATTACAGAGCATCCTGCTATAACTGATACTCACTCTCCAACTGAAACGACCAAACTTGCTCAAGAGCTGGCGCTAAGCTGGAGCAAGGGGGAGACCTTCGTCAGTGGCACTCAATGGCAGACTGAGAAGTAAAGAGTGAGACCTTGTGTGGCAAGAGTGAAGATGGGAAATCTCCAAGTGAACAAGACTGGGGTGAAATCAGTTGAGTGCACTTGGGCTTTATATACTGTCTAGGGGTTTACACTTGTGTACACTAGATCTACAGATATCCTGTGCTACAGTACATGAGGAGACCATGAGGAGCATAGCCTAGATAAGTGGATCATACCCTATAGGACGAAGGCAAGTCATGAGGAGTACATGGGACAAGCATGAGGCGAGATAGGGATTATAGAGCGGAGATGAAATACATGAGGTGCTCAGATGCGTGGCTGTGTGATATGCATGGTGGTGGTTTTGCCATAAGGTAAACATGAGGCGGACAGCCATAAGGCTGTGCGAGAGTCTAGGCCAGGGGTGATACTTAGGATAAGGAGTGTAGTGATTGGTAGTGATCAATATCGTAGTGAGGTTGGGAGTTTGATTCCCGGGTATGGCAAATATTATAGGGGTGAAGTAAAGCGAGCATAACACTACCCCCTCTCTATGAGTCAGACTCCGTATGACCAATATTATCTGGTGGCCAATTGAATTGGAATGTAGGAATGGGTTTTCTGGTTTGGATTCATTTTCCGAAGGAATTTCCGTGATCTGAGGAGCTGTTTCCTTGGGTGCTGATGGAATGGTGAGCACTGGCACATGGAGAGTAAGCCAAGCTGGGGCTTCATCTTGGAAGTGATTGATATTAGCCAGTGCTGTAATTATGAAATCAGGGACTGCCAATCTGCTGGTTTCTAACCAGGTTGGGTTTTGTTGTTGTTGGTCCCATTCATCAGTATTCCATCCATCAAGATCAGGGTTTTCCGGAGCAAGATGATCGTCATTGAAGGCAATGATCTCATCTCATCCTGGGGCATCATTCCATCCAATAATATTATCAGCTTCTGGTTTGTCATTTTCTGCCTGTTCGTCCTCTTCCCATTTCTCATCCCAAGATGTCCAATGTCTAGTGGGTTCTATTTCGAAGGAGAGAAGGGGAGATTTATTCCTTTCCCAGAGAGTCCATTTCAAGTAGACTCCGGTTTTCATATAGCAGATGATGATTGACCAGATGGCAAATAGGAGTGACATCATAAATATGAAAAGGAGAGTGTTTGTCCAAAGCGATAGAATGATAGGCATAGTGGGGGAGCAGATGATCCCATAGCAGATGAGACCATATAGGACAAGCATGGAGTAGTGGGCGAAGTCGGAGATCATTTTGGATTGTAAGCATGTTGTGGGAGCAAGGCTCAACCGAGTATGCAGAGATTAGATTGCAGTGGATAAATGTGTTTTTGCCCTGGCACACTCCAGGTTTAATCGACATCAAGCCAATCAAAGGAAAGGCAGGTTTGATCAATCTCTGGTATCGGTTTTCTACAATAGGCAAACAAGGAGAAGAAGTCGGCCTGCGACATATTAAGCGCACACGGAGCATTAGGTTTAGAGTGGTGGAAGTCTTTGATTGCTTCCAATGCATTAGAGAGATTGCCTTTTGGTTCCCAAGTGCGATCTTCATCAGAATAGCCCTTCCAGTGGACTAAGTACTCTAGATGGCATCCTTTCCATTGTGAATCTATGATGGATTCTACTTTGAACTCTACTTCTCTATCTTCTGTGACCTGCACAGGGCTGGGTTTGAATGTAGGTTGGCCTTCAAGGTGTTCTTTGTATGGTTTAACCCGTGAGATATTCATTACTGGATGAATCTTCATTGATCTTGGAAGTCATAGTTCAAGTGCGCTATCTCCCATGTGCTTGGTGATGTCATAGGGGCCAAGCCATCATTCCGTGAGCTTCTTTGATGCTCGGGTAAGTTTAAGGTTCTCGGTAGAGAGCCAAACTTTGTCACCAATCTCGTAATCCGGTGCCTGGGATCTGTGTCTATCTGCTTGACGCTTCATATGCGTTTTTGCTTTTTCTATGTTTTCCTTGGCCTGTTCCAGAGTTTCTTCCATCTGTCTCGTCAGTTCCTCAGCTGCTGCTGCCTTTGTAGTTTTCTGCTCAAAGCCCATTTTTGGCTGATACGATCGTGTAACTTTGAACAGTGATTTCTCTATACTAAGTTGTTTCTTGGCATTGTAGGAGAATTGCGTGAGCAGTAGCCAACTGACCCATTCATCCTGCTTTTCTGAGGTGAATATACGGAGGTACTGTTGTAGATCTCAATTAATCCTTTCCATTTGTCCATCCGTCTGCAGATGGTATGCAGTGGATAACCAAGGTTGAATTCCTAATCTTTTGCAAATATCCTTCATTACTTGCGATGCAAATTGTGGACCTCTGTCCGATACAATTCCTGTGGGTAGTCCATGGTGTTTCCACACATGGCGCAAGTATAGTTTTGTGGTGTCGAGAGCGGACATGCTTTTGGTGCAAGGGATGAATTCGACTTCTTTGGAGAATCGATCAACTACTACCAGGATATTGTCAAATTCTTCAGATTCAGGGAGATCCATGATAAAGTCGGCAGATATTTCCTTCCAAGAGCCTGGTGGAGTGTCGAGTGGTTTCAACTTTCCAGGCAGGGCTCGGTTAGATCCTTTGAAGCATGCACAGCGATCACATCTGGACACGTAGTCCTTGACTAGAGTTGGCATTCCTGGCCAGGTGTAACTGCGTTGCATCAATTCAAGGGTTTTCTCTGTTCCAGGATGTCCAAGGATAGGAGTGTTGTGATGTAGACATACTATCTCCATCTGAAGATCTTGGTCTTCAGGTATGTACATCTTTCCTGATCTGGTGAAGAGAATTCCATCTCAATCTTCACAGATTCCATGTTTCTTACATCATGTGATGACATCCAATTCTCGGATATGGACCATGGCATCTTGGATGTGATTCCTGATGTCATCAGCATCGGTGGCTATGTGTAAAGTGATGGACGTGATTTGTTCTGAAGGAATGATGAGAACCATTTTGTTATCATCCTGAATTCCTACAGCATGATCTTCTCAGCGAGATAGGGCATTGGGTTTACCCATTTGGGCTCCGGCCTTATGTACCCATTTGAAATTGAATCGGGAAAGGTACTGTGCCCATCAAGCTTGTTGGCGATTTAGATCTTGTCGCTTCATGAACCACTAAAGGTTTGCATGATCATTCCATACTTCGAACTGGAGATTAGCGCCTTCTAGATAGTGTCTCCATTCTTCCAAACTTCGGATGACACTCAGCATATCTTTGTCAGTGATAGGGTAATTGCGTTCTTCGGGTGACATAGAGTGTGATGAGTAGGCGACAGGATGCCATTTGTCATCCTTTAGGATAGATAAGACTGCGCTGGTTGCGAAGTCCGAAGCATCGATTTCAAGACAGAATTGCTTGTCAATATCTGGGAATGCGAGGATAGGGGCGGTCGTGAATCGCTGCTTGAGTGTATCAAATGCTGTCTGTTGCGATTCCTTCCATTCAAAGGCCTGATCCTTCTTGGTTAGATCGTTCAGAGGACGAGCAACTTGAGCATAGTCCTTGATAAACCTTTGGTAGAAATTAGCTAATCCTAGGAAACTGCGCACACTGTGAACGGTTTTCGGGATGGACCATTCTAGTATAGCCTTGACTTTGTCATCGTTCATCTTGATTCCTTCAGCAGAGACGGTCATGCCTAGAAATTCGACTTCCTTGACTCGGAAGGAGCATTTCTCTGGCTTGACAAAGAGATCATGTTCTTCAAGTCGTCGAAGGACTTCAAGTACAATCCTGTCATGCTCTTCCTGGTTGTCGGTTTTGGTGAAGATGAGTAGGTCATTGATGTAGACCACAACGACGTCTTCCATATCAGCAAAGATCTTGTTCATCATTGCTTGGAAGGTGGTGGGTGAGTTGCATAGTCCAAAATACATTACTAGGGGTTCAAAGGAACCTTGGTGACAAGTAAAAGCAGCTTTCCATTCGTCACCTTCTTTGATTCTGACATTGTTGTATCCCCATCAGAGATCCATTTTGGTGAACAACTTAGCTCTTTGCAGTTTCTCAGACAATTGCCTGATGAGCAGGAGCAGGTAATTGTTCTTGACTGTGTGTTCATTAAGATAGTGATAATCTTGTACCATTTGCTTCTTTCCATCCTTTTTAGGAATGAAGAACATGGGGAGGTCTGAGGAGATTTAGATGGTCTGATATAACCTTTCCTGATCTGATCGTCGATGAAGTTGGATACTTCTTTCTGTTCCTGCAGAGATAGGGGGATTAATCTTCCTTTCTTTGGTATGAAGGTGTCTTTCATGTCAATAGCATGATCTCATGGCTTGCGGACAGGCATGCGTTCAGACTCCTTCTTCAAGAAGACTTTGAGGTACTTGTGGTATGCCTTAGAAACTAGATCTTTGGGTTTTGGATTGGATTTTGGAATCTCCGATCATTCTTGTTCTCTTTTGATCACATGAATGGTCCTGAGACTGTTTTGATCGAGTGCGTCAATGGATTGCTCAAGGGGAGACTTGCCCTGCAAGACTCTGCAAGTCCATGGACAGCAAGTTATCCTGACTTGACCAGTTTCCCAGTTGATGTCTGGATTGTGGTGCTTCAACCATGCGTATCCGAGGATCATTTGATGCCTGCCGAGATCGGTTATCTCAGCTACTACCTTCTCTCGGTGACTCTGGAAATCAATGACTATTTCAGCATAATGAGTGATGTCACCAGCCGAGTTACATGTTCCATCCATATTGTATACCGGTATGGGGTTCGGTAACGGAAGTAATGATATCTTCCTGATCCGTGCCCATTTCCGATCAATGAATATGGTGTTAGCTCCACTGTCGAGGAGAGCTTCAATTCTGCTAAAGCAATGGTTTTGCCTTACAGGTGCTATGTTGAGTTTCAATACTATGTCTCTACGCGTATTGCAGTTTAATATGTGTCTCGGTGGTTCTGGGGTTTCAATGGGAGTAGGGGTGTAAATGGAATTAAGTGCTGGTTTAGAGTCCCAGCTGAGCTCTGAACCAGTCGAAGATCCAGTTTGACTATAATTTAGAGTTGAGATTGTATGTACAGATTGAGCACTTTGATCACCCAGATCAATCAAAGCACTTTGGCTTTTCTCTTGTCTTCGACATCGTGCATGTTGTAGAAAAAGGCCTTTGCTTCATCAAAGCTCATTCTTTGAATGGCGCGGGATCCCTGATCCCAAGATGTAGCAGGTTCTTTGGTGGTTGTTTGGATTTTAGATGCTTTGGAGCATCGCAGCTTGTGGCCTCCTCTATACCAACTGCATTCCATGCATCTAGTTGATGGGATCTTGCATTCTTTAGCCACGTGGCCCGGCTTTCTGCAATTAAAACAAGAGAGCGGTTTCTTGTTGCGATTAGGGGTCCTGGCTTTCCCTTTTCCTCTAGTGAATGCATCGATCTCCATTTCGGATTCCTCATCCGAGGTGGCATCTAAAGCACTGACGACCATAGTGTTAGGATCTCATTGTCGGGACAGTCCAGCGATTCCTAGGAAGCAGGTCAGTTGCCTCTTTTGACCAATGTTCCGTATCTTGGTTAGGTAATCAGCTGGATCGGTAGGGTGGATATCTTCCTCAATGATATTCCAAATGATGGATGGGTCGATGTTTTGCTCAATAATGTCAACCAATTGTCCTTGGTCGAGCTGAGCGGCTTGACTATATGTTTGGAACTTGATGATCCATTCATCGATCGTCATCCTGCTCTGTTTGAGTTCCCTAAGCTTCTTTCATGCCCAATCCTTTTGTTTGGCTGGTCGGAAAAGTTCTTCTAGTTCGCCGCACATGCGTGTCCATGTGTAGGTGGTTCCACTGTTTTGGATTTCCAGACATGTTCTAGCAAAGCTTCCTGCTTTGGGTCCTTCAAGACAGGAGAGTACTGCACAGACTGGTTTGTCTATGTTGGTGGGCATAGCGAGATGGTTCTCTGCTTGCCATGCTTTGACCTTAGCCCACCATTCCTCGAACTTAGACATAGATCCATCAAACGGTCCTGGATCGGTGAGTAGCTTAGAGATTTTGGCCGTCTGGGCTGTAGTGGTAGCGGTAGCAGTTGCTTGGTTCTGCATTGTGAGGAGTTGACCTCCCATATTATCAAGGATATTAAGGAGTTTAGTGAAAGCAGTGTTCAATGCTGTTGCTCCTTGCGACCAATCTTGACCAGCAAGAGCAAGGGCATTGGCGATTTCTTGTTGGAGCTGTGCGCAAGACATGATTCCTTACTTGATAGATTTCTTGAGTTTCCGAGCTTTTTTCAATAGCTTTCCGTAAGCGGATTTAGGAGAATAGGAATTACTAGATGATTTGCGCTTGGCAATAGAGTTTATGCTTTTCTGGAACCTTTCCTTATCGGATTTAGACAATTTCGGATGCTTGCTTATGAGATCCCGATCTATTCAATGTCGGCTAACTCGGCGTCAGGGGTCTGATATCCTGAGGTGACTTCCAATGAGTTTCTGGAGGACCCTTCTGTTTCTTGTCCAGGAGCTAAGAAGTCTCTGTGGTTGTAATGGTAATGGAAGCCTGGGTTAGGAGTTCTTGGACGATCTGGCAGGGCATCTCTGCGGATACGGATTTCTTTGGAAACGGGAAGGATGGGGAGTGGGAGTCTTCTGAAGACTATTCTAGGAGTGGTTCGGTTAGTAGAATTAGAAACTGGCGGTTCAGGTGCTACGTATACTGATAGTGGGATGTTTTCTTGGTTTTCTAGGTTTTCAAGTTCTCTCTCGATTTCAGATTGAACAGCCTGATCCCTCTATATGCCTCTACTAGTTTCCTACGTACAAATTTCACAGATACCCTGCTACTGATGGTAATGTGCAGGGATCCTAAGGTGTTCTGATCTACATAGAGGAGGGTGCTGATAACCAAAATGATTAGGTACACCTCAGTGCCAATGAGGGATAGGAGGAGGGGAAAGATGACAAGGAGGGGAAGGGGTGGAGGATGAAGATGATAGTTCCGATGAGATCCTTCTCCTCTTCGAAACGTCTCTCTCCTGTGAATCCGACCGACAGCGTCTATCTCCTTGCTACTCAATGCCCAGGTTAATTCCCTCTCAAATAAGGTCCTCGACTGCATTCAGGACAAATGCTCTATATGGATCGTGAGTAATCCTGACGAAACTTGAAGTGAGGGAAGTGGAGAATCTGAGGGGAGTGGAGAATCCAGACCTGAAGATTTCTTGTTCTAGTAGGTGGTGGCAGACATATGTCCAATCGACGGGTTCCTCAAGCGGCGGTGGTGAGAACTGAGGTGATGGGTAGAAGTTCCTAAAGTCCTGATGGACTTGTTTGAGTTCTGGTACGTGGTATCTGGGATCTAAGACATCTACCGGTGGGAAGCAGGGCGAGACGGATAAGGGTTCCTGCCAAACCGGTGGCGGAACGTAGTGGAAATCAAACTCTTCAAATTCCCAACCTTAAAAGAATTCAATCCTTCTTTGATTGACTGGAGTGTCGAAACGCGGGGCGGGAGTAGACACAGTGACTCTGACCTATAGGAGGCTAGTTCCTCCAGTTCTTCAAACTGTTCGAAGAAAGAGTCAGCATCATCAGAAAAGTCTGGCCAGAGGTAATCCTCAATGTGAGGGAACAGTGGTACCTGTGGGTATACGAGGTTTACGGATTCCTCGACTAGGGTGAGGACAATGGATTCCTCCTCTTGTTTGATCTCTCTCTCGGGTGAGGCAAATAAAGGGCCTCCTAGAATGCTATCGATGGGTGCCTGGTAAGCATAGTCAATGACCATGACTAAAGGTAGGTGATCCTGTTTCCGTACCGCAAACTCAAAAGTGGCAGGGAAGGCTGATCCCGATTTGTATGACACTACCAAACAGGGTTAGTGCAACCGTTCAATCAATGAGACAGCAAGACGGTTTCTCACTGGCGATAATAAAAGTATGGGGCGGTGGTGGATAGGATGGATGCGAGAGGTGTTGATTGCTAGACCTTCCACGGTATCAGTAATGAAAGTCTTGTTCAAGTGAAACGACCAAACTCACTCAAGAGCTGGCACTAAGCTGGAGCAAGGGGGAGACCTTCATCAGTGGCACTCAATGGCAGACTGAGAAGTAAAGAGCAAGACCTTGTGTGGCAAGAGTGAAGATGGGAAATCTCCAAGTGAACAAGACTGGGGGGAAATCAGTTGAGTGCGCTTGGGCTTTATATACTGTCTAGGGGTTTACTGTTACGCTCGCTTTACTTCGCCCCTATATTATTTGCCATACCCGGGGATCGAACTCCCAACCTCACTACAATAACAGTCACTACCAACTACTACACTCCTTATCCTATGTGACGCCCCTGGTCTAGACTCTCGCACAGCCTCATGACTGTCCGCCTCATGTTTACCTCATGCCAGATCCTTCACCATGCATATCGCACAGCCT
>JBBPOE010000893.1:0-11482 GCA_038091295.1 Tylopilus felleus | reverse complement strand
AGGATGTTGTGCGCTCACTCGAAATGTTGTGCGCTCACTCTGGCAATGTTGTGCGCTCACCCGACGATGTTGTGCGCTCACCCCGGGAATGTTGTGCGCGTAATAAAAGTGCATTTGGACACTCATATTCTACTGCGTATGAATGAAATAAATGAAGACATAACACCATTCGTGCTAGCCAGGTACATCCAAGGGGATGATTGTTCCATGCATTTGTATGCATCGTATGTATCACGGTGACAACCATACTTCATCAGTAAAATCACCAGTTACTTTCGGCATCTTTTGGCGTCCTTTTTGCACACTTTCACTACTTTTTGCACGCTTTCGCAAAACTGGCTGAAAGCAGTGAAAGATCTCTACCCTTTTATTGGTACTTTTCCGCTGCTTACCATCCTTTCATGTCTTTTAGTGTACTTTTCTTATGGGTTTTAGAGATGCTTTCGGATCCTTGAGCAATGAAATGGCATTAAAAGCATATTGTAAGCTACCTAAAAGCACGTGCAACGATCAACATGATTGGCTGATAAGTCCAAGTCCAACGCAAAAACATGAAAAGTGAAAAAAATGGATATGCAGCCTGGGGCTACTTGACAGGCAGACAGCGCCAGTGTGATCAAATGAGGGACACGACTTGAATAAGGCAAGGGGTATGGGGTATATGTATGACTCAGATGAGAGGCTGGTGCATGGAGGCGGGACAAAAGGAGCGACACGATATGTACTAGATGGGATATTGAAATGGCAAGTAAAATTAGAGTTGGCTGAGCGAGGCTCAGAGCCAAATAAGTGTGCATAATAGAAAAAAGGTTGTGGATACTATACGAAGAATGAAAATGCTGAGAACCACTTGGAGGCAGGTTTCGAGATTGGGAGTGCTATACATCCTGTAGAGAATATTACCATGTCAACGAGTGTCCTAAATGATGAGCAGGTGCCTACACATGTTAGCTCTAGGGTCATCGAGCCCATTCGGGGAGATGAGGGTGGCAAACAGGGCGTCATTATCACGATGGGTGGCCAGGTGAATCAGAGCCTTGGCGACAATGTCACCCAGCGCATCAGCATCCCGAGTTGCGATGGACTTGTAGTACGAGGTCGTATGACCACCCCAGTTTTGGTGCGAAAATGCACTGCCCTTGGTGCTCAGCTTACCCGTGGCCTGGTTCAGAGAGAGAGGTTGCTTCCGGTTTGACCTAATGCTTCAGATGGAGGTGACAACAACTTCTTGCCCTGCAACTGCGGCTGCCTGTGCCTCCTCATCAACAACGCTGTCAAGTCGTCCTTCTTGCACCAAAGTGAGTGCACGTTCCAGCTGCAAAGTGTAAGTCATCTGGACTCCGTGTGAGAGTTTACTTACTGCTGCAGTGCAGAGGGCAAGGACCTCCTTGATTCCATGGTCACATTTTGCAAGGAGGTCCATTCCAGGGACTTCCACCCACCCCGCAGTATCATGCAGATGGGTGGATCCAAGAAGGGCGAGAAGGAGGGAGGACTGGAAGGCCATGGACTTGATGTCAAAACCTTCGTATGCGAACCTCCGATCTTCCAGCAAATGGGAAGCAAGCTGTTCTTTGGTCAAACCCTGAATGGGGGCCTCTTCATTGTGTTACGGTTTTTCTTTCATCCTTACTACCCCTTGTAATACTTACTACGTTTACGTTTCCTAGTACCGCTCAACCGGTACATCTTTTCCTTTCTCACTTGTATAGCTTCGCACTGCTCTTCGCGGCAACGCGTATAGCCTCACTCTTCCTATTCCATCTCTTGGTCTGTGCGCATTCTCTTGTAGTATAAATACCGCGCCAGTTCTCATGTAACTCTAAGCTAGTTCTATGCAATAACACGCATAGTAACTTGCAACCACATTCTCGAGTAAGGTTGATCTCGGGTCTTGCGCGACTTCGCTATAAAACATCATCATTAGTCTTCGTGCCACTACTGAGTGTACGCATCTCGTCTCTTCCTAGTCTTCACGCTACTACTTAGAGTGCGTGCTTGCTTGTTCTACGCTACGCGTAACACATTGAGGTGCTTGAGCACCAAATGCCCTGCTGCATTCCCTATGACGTGCCGCCAGCGACTGAGGTACTGAACCGCCTGATGGAACCCACACATTTAGTAAGCCCTATAGCCATAATGGTGGCAGAGCTGTACGTACCAGATCATAAATACAACCCCCATGCTGCATTTGGACAAGGTTGCTCTCATCACCGACAAGTGATGGATACACGTAGCAAACCACATTGACGATGACATCCTCCAGGTCAGCTTCTTTAATGCTCCATACATTAGCCTGATCCCCATACCACAGGAGGATGCATGGGAGGACAACCTTGGACCATTTCTTGTCGGGGTCATTTTGCATGATGAGGGGGAGGTTGTCCTTGGTCGCTTTGAGTTTAGCCTGAGGGTTCTTTGGCACAGCAGCACCTTTACAAGATTGCCTTGAGGCCATTGCAGTGCTTTCCACCTCACTGGCACCTGGCACATCTCCTGCAGCCACTTGACGTACGTTATTACCGCTTTCTGCCAGTGTCACCTGTTTGGTTTTAATCTTCTTAATTGGGCAGGCTTCGATGACAGCAATGGCATTCTGTGGGACACAAGTGAGAGCAGTTTCACATATATAGGATGGAGTCAACTTGGAGCTCACCTGCCATGTGAGACGCCGCCCCTTCAAGTTGGCCTGTGGCCTGGGGTGGACGTCGGTCTCCATCGCCTCTCCCTCACTGGCTGGTTCAGTGCGGGCATCCTCCTCCTCCGTATCGGAGTTGCCACGTTCGTCCAGCTTGCGTTTCCCTGGCAAGTTGACTAGCTGATGTCCTGGCATCTCTATAGGAACCATCATTGCAGCGAGATCATCAACATTGATGTCATCTATCATGACCTGGGAGTTTGCCAACTGCTGGCAGTTGAGTAAGCATTCCACACAACTTAGAGCCCATAGTAGCTAATTCTTACCTTAGATTTGCCCTTAAGATGCTCGATCGCATATCGGAGCTCATTACTGTCATCTTCGACATCTGTGACCGTTGTTGATGGCTCGACAGCACCTCGCACAAGATTCTTCCAAGTCTTGGTGAGTGTCGACTTTACATTGGTGCTTGAGGTTGTGGTGTGTTGACTTCAAGTACGTCAGGTCAGCGTTTATGAACAGTAACTACATGTAGCAAGCACATACTTGCTCTCGTTGCTCTCACGTGTGGCCAAAGCAGCTCTCGCTATGTTGGCTGCCACCACCTTTTCCTGCGCCACCTCGGACAGGATTTCCCTCAAGCTATGAAGTTTGTTATTGGCAGCATGTTGCCCTAATATGACCAAGGTCAGTGAAAATTTTTTATTGAGCAACTACGTGGAGACTGACAAGGGTAACGGGGCGGCAAGATGTTAGGCACATCATCCCATTTGTCTGTCTGTTTCTGGACAACACGAGGCTTTGGGCGCACGGCCGCTCGGTCTTTCTGTGCCTCTGATTGATTGGCAACCATTTGGGCCTGCACGGCCGCAATGTGCTGGTAAGTTTTTTGCTGTGCCACTTGTCTGGCTTCTTTGAGGTGTTTGACCTTTTCGTCGTCAGCACACTTTTGCGCTGATGTGCGTCTAGCTGCTGGTTTGTCAGGTAAACCAGGGTGCGCAGTCACATTCGACTTCCGTGTAACCCGACATTTGGAGGGTTGAGCAGGTTGTACCATGCTCCTTTCCATCAAATGAATTGGTGTGACCATTGGTCGAGTGGAAAGGAATGTGGTAATTTATGGATATACGGACTTAGACAGTGAGAGGACAGAAAAACGAAGAAGTTGAAGGATAGGACGGACCCTTCGACCCACCCAAAAAAAGGGCATACTAAGGTATATGGCAGGAACTCAAACAAACCACGATGAACTTGAACTTCAAGTCAGCCAGCCTGATATTCCACTTCCAAGTCCACCCTCGAATTCTCATGCCTGAAACTTCACAGTATGCCCAACTTCAATATCCATGTTTGCATCCTGGCTGCAACCGTTGGTTACACAACAAGTCTGGACTGACGCAGCATCAACACACCCGACACCCTCATGTATCCCTTTCTCCGAGTCCCTTGCCTCCTCCACCCGCTCGATCAGAGTCTCCCCCCATTGCTCCAGATTTCCCACCCCCTCCAAATCGCAGTCCCACCCTACACCATGACAATCGTGATGCAGTCAATGCGGACGGTGAAGATTTTCCTGCCATTGAGTCTGAATACCTGGGTCCCCACAATGCTGTGTTTCACAACTATCACCCGCATCTTGCTGGTTGGTATACTGAAGGTTTCTACTAGTAATGATTTTTCTGATTTTTTTTTGGGTTGTTGCAGGACATCCTTGTGATGCTAATGGCGAATTCCTGCCAACTGGCACCCAGCCTCTACCCCTGGACATGCCACCTGATGATGACTGGGCACCATTCAACAATCAACTGGAGTTCGAACTCGCCGATTGTTTATACTCACGCAACCAAATGCCTGTGCAGCAAATCGACACCCTGTTGGACATATGGGGTGACTCACTCTGCAGGGCGGGTGGTCAACCACTTTTCAAAAACCACAAGGATCTGTACAAAATGATTGACGTGATTCAAGAAGGGGACATCAAGTGGCAATGTTTCTCTCTACAATACACCTGCCAGCCGGAAAATGAAGATCACGTTGCATGGGTGGAAGCCACTTACGATGTGTGGTATCGGTGTCCACGACAGATGGTTTACAACCTGATGGGCAATCCTGAGCTAGCAGACAAGATGGACTTTTGACCCTACCGAGAATATGACTTGTGAAACAACGAGCGTCGTTTTCAAAACTTTATGGGAGGTGATTGGGCATGGGATCAAGCAGTACATTAGTTCTCTATTTAGCATTACAGTAAATGACAGCGACGG
The DNA here is from genome assembly GCA_038091295.1 of Tylopilus felleus. Lineage (NCBI taxonomy): Eukaryota > Fungi > Basidiomycota > Agaricomycetes > Boletales > Boletaceae > Tylopilus > Tylopilus felleus. Next base: position 6,580 of record JBBPOE010000893.1, on the reverse strand, counting down.
ACAGGATATTATATATCATGAGCATGCAGACAACGACAGTGCAATGTTTGTACCGATCGTACTAGGCAGCGACAAGACGACTGTCTCCGTCGCTACAGGCCAACACGACTACTACCCCTTATACTTATCAATCAGTAACCTCCATAACAGTGCCCGATGATCACATCGTCATGGTATTGCTCTAATTGCCTTCCTTGCCATCCCAAAAAGTAAGTGCCATGATTTTGTGTTGTGACCTCAGTTTGACAATTATGCCAAATAGCTACATGCGAGGAGGCGAAGACAGCACAATATCGCAAGTTCCGTCGCAGACTATTCCATGTCTCCCTATCCTGCATAATCCACTCCCTGGAACCCCACATGACCCAGTGGGAAGTGGTCCATTGCAGCAATCGACACTATTGCCGGGTTGTGTATGGGCTCAGACCCTATATCGCTGATTACAAAGAGCAAGCTTTGTTGGCATGTATTGTGCAAAACTGGTGTGCAAGGTACGTTCATCATTCAGTGTTCAAGCCCACTCACATCCAAGTCTGTTCTACAAGGTGCCTTGGACACAGGTTAAATCTTGATGAGCCTGAGGGTCACCTCTTATTACAGACCTGCGACCATATTGATGATCTCATTGAATCATTTGACTTTGACGAGCTTTGGAGTGACTTTGGTATTGTTGCTGATATTGTTGTAAGCCCCTTTCCTTGTTCAAGTTGTCGCTACACAATTCTCACTACTGGCACTGCCAGCCATTCACAAATGACTTCCCTCGTGCTGATATATGCCAGCTCCTATCGCCAGACATGCTGCATCAACTAATCAAGGGTGTCTTCAAGGATCACTTGGTAGACTGGGTCGGAAAGTACCTGGTCATCACATACGGTCAAAAACGCGCAGATGAAATCTTGGATGACATTGATCGCCAGTAAGTGCCCACCTTTGCTTGCCTGATATATTCTAACTATGAGGATGTCCGTAGCATTGCATCTGTGGCCTCATTTGCTGGGCTGTGCTGTTTCCCTCAAGGTCAACACTTTAAGCAATGGACTGGCAATGATTCAAAGGCCCTTATGAAGGTTAGCTGGCCTGCACGAATTCATGGATCGCATGGTCACTGATAAACCATACCCTCAGGTTTACCTCACTGCGATTGAAGGCTATGTCCCCCGGGACATGCTACGCACCTTGCGTGCATTTCTTGAGTTCTGTTATTTGGTCTGGAAGGATATCATCACTACCTCAGACCTTGAGCAACTTGAGGTCATGCTGTCTCAATTCCATTGCTATCGCCAGGTCTTCATGAATACTGGTGCCACACAGTCCTTCTCTCTTCCACAGCAACATTCGCTTACTCACTATTTTGAACTGATCAAGCAGTTCAGCACACCAAATGGCTTGTGTTCTTCCATCACTGAATCCAAACTCGTCAAGGCAGTCAAAAAGCCTTATTGATGCTCAAGCCACCATCAAGCACTGGGCCAAATGCTTGTGATAAACTAGCGGCTTGACAAACTCAAGGCTGCTCGGACCATGTTCCAGTTATGTGGAATGCTTATTCCGAGAGTGGGGGCTGCTATCGGTCACATGGACATTCTTCAGGTGCTGGGTAAGTCAGTCTACTATCTAATAGCCACTCAGATGCTAGCAGGATTGTCTTCAGTACATCACAATAACCCGCCGGTGGGTGGTCGACTTGGAGATCAGCACCAGGACGATGAAGAGGCCCCAGACCAAGATGCAAGTCGTCAGGATGACCTGGAAGATTCAGAACCAGTAGATGATTGTCGTGTTGATGCTTTTGTGCGTCTTGCACAGACCCGACGTAAGCTGTTTTTTTTTCCTATAGACTGCTGATTGATGATGTGACTAGAACGCGGACGGGCCAAAACCATCCCACAACTCGCTGACGAGCTTGGCATCCCCTCCCTCCCTCATCTTGTCCGTGCATTCCTCTGTACCAAAATACACTCTGACGATGATGGGCCATGCGATACATGCCCCTTCTATGCCGATAAAATTTCCATATTCAACTCCACATCATCGACATTTTATGTACCAAGTGACTTATGTGGCACAGGAGGCATGCGGCGAGAATACATCCGTCCGTGTCCGAATTGGAGGAATGAAGGTCCCCAACGAGACTGCATCTTCATTGTTACAAATCCGGACCTTCCAGGTTTTAGAGGAATGGATGTTGCCCGCATCCTTTGTTTTTTTTTCCTTCTCATTTCAAGGGGACCTGTACCCATGTGCAATCATTCACTGGTTTGATCGGGTTGGAGATGCACCAGACGATGACACAAGCATGTGGGTTGTCAAACCCAGTGTCACAGTCACTCGACAACTGAAAATTGCGGTTATACACCTTGATACCATTTTTCGTGCCACCCACCTCATCCCAGTATATGCAGCTGCCACGCCAATCCCACCTCTCGGAATCCCCCCAAATCAGTCATACGACCATTTTCGCCTCTTTTACATCAACAAGTTTGCTGATCATCATGCTTTCACGACGGTATTCTGACCACCGGCATACCCACTCCCCGGTTCACTCACCTGCCCATCAGTGCGAGAAGACTCACTGGAAAGACCATCACCCTTGAGGTCAAGTCCTTGGCCGTCCCAGCCCAATTCACTCCATCCGCACTTGTAGGCAAATGACCTCTTGTTGGGGTTACGTGCCTCGTGTGCGCCAATACTGGCATTGTCTCTTATCCTCCACGTCTTCTTATTACCTCGGCTGGTTTAGTTAGCCCTTACTCAATGAGGACCCGCACCTACATGCATTGTTTATTACGACCTGATTTATATGCACTCTTCCCCTCAAGCAGGCGACTGATCATTGCTTGCTTCACGCCCCCACCCCCTCTCCCTCCACCCAGACCGGTTGATGAGCTATGGCGAGGTGTCAAACATCGTAGCCCCAGGTCGCTCTCATTGCATGGGAGTGGCCTATCGTTGCATTTGTCGGTTGGGATGGGGTTTATGAGGACTGTTGATGACAGATCACCCAGGACACAATATGCCCTCCTCCCGATGCTGCTCAGGATTTCGTTCCTGTTGCGCTCACCCCTCGTCCTTTCGCTAGTCGACTGTACTTGGAGCTTGAGCGCCTCGAGCGAATTGTTGATGTGGGTTATGGGATCAGAGCGGACTCCTTCCTTTCTGCCTGCTTGCGGGCACGGAAGTATTGTCATATGGGTTCATGCCTTGATATGCTCTTGTCATGCCCCTGCTCCCCTTTTATCATCGGCACACCATCGACAACGTCAAGACCAAGATCCAGGACAAGGAGGGCTATTGCCCTGGACCCATCATGCGCGAGTCAAAGCTGCAATCCCTGGCCTCCCCCTCCCCCAATTTTGTCAACACATCACTGTATCACGCAGATCTTTGTCAAGACTCACCAGAAAGATTGTCACACTTGAGGTCAAGTCCTTCATGTAGTACTCCTCACATTTCCTCGTTTGCCATCATTCCCTTTGAAGACCGTGGGATCATTTTTATGGTTGACTCTGTCAACTACAGGCTAGTAGACTACTACCATACTGGTTGTTCTTCACGCATTTCAGTCCACTGTCATTTTTCTTACCTAATTGTCTCCTACTCGAACTACTACTAGGACTTGCTTCCCTGTAATCAACTTCCTTTTGGTGCTTTGCGCAGCTTGTCATTGCTTCTCGGCTTCAGTGCTTTTTTGGTGATGAAAAGCGCGTAAAAGCTGAAAAAGCACATGGTGATTTGACTGATGTTGCCGGTCCTGAGAAATACAAATGGGAATCCAGTTTGCAAGAGACATGACATACAGCAGACAAACTTTGGTTAACCTTGTATCCTCGAACACTGGGTGATTTGCCAAATACTTGCATCCAAGTTCAGAGTGTTTTTTCAACCAATCATCCAGTATTTTGATGAACTGAGCATGCGAGACTTTGGTGCATTTTCGTTTTAGTGCTGTATACTGCGTGCTCTGATTGAATGTCTCGAAAGATTCCTTTAACAGACTTTTAATGGCTGGATGTAAATCCTCTGGCCAGTTATCATTGAGGCAATCATTGAGTTCGGGGCCATCAACAAGGACATCCCCTGCAAAGGGATCTCAGATGTCGAAGGCTTTAGATTTGCCGATATCTTCAGCCTTCCCATCCGCCCAGTTAGCAAACTTTTCTGGCCAATGCTGCATATGGGGTAGGGGTCCAGATCCAATGGGTCAAATGAATCCCTTTTCGTGGGCAGCCTGAAGCTCCTCCTTGGAAAGTGGGCGGACATACGAGAAAAATAATAATAGAAGCACGTAAAGGAATGACTCCACGTCATCGAAGTGAGTGTGTCTCTCGCCCAAGAGTACGTTGAAGGAAATATATGGGAAAGTACCCTTGCAATGATATTAGCAATTATCCGGATGCGAAAGTTGCAAATATAACCACTGTTCTGAGCCCTTTGATGTGCTTCTTCTGGTCCAGCTGTGATGGCTTGATAGAACTCTTCCCAGTGGGTTGAAGAGGTCGGTTGACGGATTGAGTGGCAAACACTGGTGTGGGTTCTTCCGCATCTTGTAGTATTGCCATGTCGAAGTCGATCAAATATCCTCTCTCTTCCCAAGGATAAAGTCCAAGAACGATATTATTCTTGCTAATATCACGATGCAGAATCCCAATGCTCATAATAAATTCATGTCCTTTCATGGTGTTGTATCAACATAAGCATCGACGATGACGCTGGCAAGGGACACATACCTTTGAGTGCGCCGCGTAATCCTTCAATAAAGTCATGCAAACTCCAAAAATACTTCACTGGTCTCTTTAGCTCAAAAATAGACACATTCAGCAGTCGTTTTTCGACCTCCAAAAGATCGAGCTGTTCCGGGAGAAATCCTCTGATTGCATCCAGAGTCCTGCACTCCTGACCGTCCTTCATAGCATTGAACGTTCTGAGGATATGTCAATACACCATATCCTATAAAGGATAAGATAACATACTTGAGTGGTATGATCACATTAGGATGAGGAAGTTGTTCCTTTTCTCTCTCCTGCAGTCCCTCCTCTAGGCTTGTCATAACCACATTGTAGTCAGATACCCGTGCCAAATCTTGCCATGACATCTTCAAAGCTAACATATTCTTCGGGTCGCTAAGATCGAGCACGCAAAATACTGTTGTTCCTCATCCACGAATGGAGCTGGACGTAAACAGTATCCCTAGGCATCTGTGACCATACACCCATAGCGGGAAAAAGATCATCCGCTCCTCTTGTGTGTCTTGTGGTTCGTGCGTCTTGGGCTTCTTGCGTCGTCTCTCTTGATGACTATCACCAATGTCAGAGTGGGGCCTCTTTGAGGACGCAGAAGAGGTAGTCACAGGAAGCCGTGTGAGGGCAGACAATGCGCTATTGCGAGTACGGGAAGAGCTGGGAGGCATTTTAGATCCACTTGCGGCACCGCGGCTGTGAGAAAAGCTGCGAAAAGCCTTGGAACCGACCGAGGCACCACGATTTCTGGAAGACAAGGCACGTCCTTTGGATGCAGTAGAGGTACTCTGGGTGTGGGAAGAAATAGGAAGGTCATCTAACAAAGCCCAAGAGATAGCTGCGTCGGAAGACGAAGCGGCGACTGGCTCCTCATTGGCGGCCCCTGAGGTGGGAGAGGCAGTTGCTGTGGATGGTATGCTGGATGTTGCTGATGCTTGGGTACCAACCATGACTCCATACTGTCGCGATTCACTTTTGAGGTCCACGTCTGAATTTTGCCAGACCAAGCAGGATCCAGATGAACTCGATACACCCACGACCATCCGAGAGCATCACCTCCAGACTTTCTGTACCACTTCCCTCTCTGTGTGTCAAGGTCGCCTTGTCCTTTGTGATTGTCAACACGAGCACATAGTGTACCCATGGCTGCGCCCACTTCAAGCCTCACACATACCGTTGAATCTGTCCAACACCTACAGCTATGTCCTTGTTCTTCACCTCACCAATGAGGCGAGAGGCAGTAAAGTTGAGATACTTTGGATCGACAGTCTTGAAGTCATTCTTGAATGCCTCCACAGGCAGCAAAACAAAGTCGGGTCGAATGGATTCTCCATCTGGCTCATACGATAGTGACATCGCGTGGTGTTTGTAACTGCGAGTTGCGAAGCGATGCTTGAGCTTTGGGACCACATTTTGAAGCTTCGGCAGTGCGAATTCGAATGCATGATCAGTGATTTTATTGAGGAACTACACCAGTTCGTCTTTGTTGATCAGCTCTGCAGGGAATGTGCTCCACTTGAACGAGAATATCTTCTTCCCATTTGTCGTCGTGTTTGCCCCTTTCCCTTTCGCCTTGGTATCCGCGGATGATGACTCTGGCTTCCCGCTGTCGCTCTTGGTACCCTGCCGAAAGCAGTCGTGAGCGTCAGCTTCCTCAAAGGCCAGATTAATGGCATGCTCGACATCCTCAGAGTTTGGATCGAGGGCGAAGCGTGGGGCTGAGTCTTCAAAGACTTCAACGACACCGTGAACGACGAATTGACGCAGAATATCCCTCACCAACTCCGTCGACACGATGTGACCGAATATATGATCCCCAAGATCATCTGCGAGGTACTGCG